>JXSR01S022281.1:79926-91334 GCA_000969725.1 Ophiothrix spiculata
GGAAAATTTGTGGTAATTTTTTTCAAGGCCCCCCCCTTACGGGGGTGACAAATTTTAAGGGCCCCCCTTTTGGCATCAGGCCCCCCTTACAATTGTTTGTGAACGGTCCCTAAACACTTCCCGAAGTTGTTAGTCACACAAAAATGATGTTTGAAGATATGTTTACAAATGGTAACTATGTAAACAACGAAACATTCTGTTTGATTTCTCTGATCAGAACAGTGCGATTTTCATAAATTTAATTCAAAAAGGTTCCTTTCATGATTATAGAATAAAACATTTATGTTTGTTCAAGTACCATTTGTATTTTTCAATTTATGCACAAATGGCCTTATCTCGTGTCGGGGCTGCTATTTCTTGCGTTTCGGCTGGGACTACAAATACTAAAATTTAGTAATACTAGTATTTGTAGTCCCAGGTTTCGGGTACCAACTGACATGCACCAGCTCCTAACGAGTGTTGGCTGTTTGCCGTTAATGTGGTAAGGGTGGAAAAAGTGGAATGAATCCTGGTGGCTTGTGGTATTATATGTGCAGTACATGTATTGGTGGTCATGATTTACACTGCTGCATCCATGTCTGGTAAGCTGTATGATCTTTCATAGATGGGATGTACATGTACTCTTAGCTTCATCTTCATTCAGATCTCTTTTCCAGGTAAGAAACAGTGGCTTTGGCACAGTTTATCTAGGATTTGCACACCTAGGATCATGAATATCGATAAAGTAATTGAAGAACGCTGCATATTGTGGTTGAGCTATATTTTGGAGTCAATTTCGTGAGAATGGCCAGTATTCCAATGTATTAGTGTCCCAGTTCTCTACATGATCCATGATTACTCAGTTAGATCCTGTTTCTACCAAGCCGACAACCCAAACTTGGGCTTCAGTTTTTTTTCTCCCCTTTGTGATACATGCATTTACGCCCAATTAAACATCGACTCATCGATCTCCACTACACCTGAAATTTTCAAGTCAGTTAGAATTACATTTTCGCAAGTCCACTGCACAAAAATGTCGCCTGAATGTCGCGTATGTAATGTTCGCACACTGATGCTGTGGAATGATAGTTGATTCTGGCAGCTGCTACACATTTATATAGAAGTATTTGATGTATGTAATAACGTCAGGTATGGTGTCGATGCATGTCCTTAAAAAAACTATATCTGACTGATGTTTTGTGGTCCCCTTCTCGCGACAACGAAATGCCATCCCATCAATGCGAGATGGTCTGTTTTTCAATTTCATTGGAGCACTACAGGTCTGACCTTTTCCCACGGGTGGACAGCTAATTTGGTCCTCCCTTATCGAAATATTATTGTCCATCAGCCATTAAATCCACATGCTGCTTTGTTGAAAAAAAATTAAAAAATGGTGGTATGTTATGTCATACCCTGTAATCCAATATTATATGTGACCCATCATATCAAAAGGTACTTTAATTAAGGGTCCCAAAATCAAAATTGATTTTTGGTCTCATCTGAAAGCTGAGATTTTCAGTTTTAAAATGACACCTTACTTTTGGTTATTGGATGTTCGGTTGCAAAGTTACATCCAAATTGGCAAAAGGCATCGGGCTGATTCGGAAAACTATAGTTCTTAGAAGATCGAGTATAAAGTTTTTGTACTGAGTAAAACTTTAATGGTTAGAGGATTTTTATCTTGGTTTTTAACACATTTTTTTATGTTCTGGATGTTGGAACCTGATTAAATTGAAAAAATACACTTCAAAAGTAATGTTTCTGATGAAATTAGAAATATGACCTTGGACGTGATTTTTGACTATGCTCAGCTTCAATAGCCCGTATCTCGTAATTTATTATGCCAACCATGGGGTACCTTTCGATATGATGGGTCACATATTTTTGCCTTTGTATTCTTGATGTATTTCATTGTCTTTGAAAATATTGAGTTAATTCAGTTTTTCACTGCGATATCAATATTGTCTAATAAACCTTGAATAATAATAATACAATTTCACATGGGCAATGAGAAAAATATAAGAATTATTAAGTTTGAAAAATGGTGACCCAATCAGACTGGGATCCTTTTGATTTATAAAAATCAATTAGATACGTAATGACATTTTGATAATGATTGCCAGTTTTTACACTTACAAAAGTTTACACCTATGTTATGCCCCAACATATATTTTGGGTGTGTGGTTAATTAATTTTTTATTATTATTGTTTTTTTCAGAGGTTGTTCAGCACAGAGGATGTCAGAGATGACCCCAGAAGTAAAGTGGTTGTAATGCCAGAAGAACCTGCAGAACCAGTATATACAGGTAAAGTTACATCAAATATGTGAGAGGTGTATAATACACAGTGGAACCGTTTTATACACAACCAAAATCCTGACACTGTAAAGTAAAAAGCACTCGTTTTGGAACTGGCACTCGTTTTGGTACTCATTTTACCACTTGTTTTGGTACTTGTTTTGGAAAACGAATAATAAAACAAGTGCTTTTGTGGTTTTAAAACGAGTGCCAGTTCCAAAACGAGTGCTTTTTACTTTACAGTGTGATAGGCGAGATATACTGAGTTCCCTTTATAAAGTTGCCTTCCTCGACTATTGCACTGTATCCTGAATCCTGTAAACTGGTTGTAATGCCAGAAGATCCTGAAGAACCAGTTTGCAAAGAAGTAACAGCTCATGTATGTGAGTTTTTAAAGACCAAAATGTAAGTTAACGATGGGTTCAGTCTTACAATACATTAACACATCGTAAGACTGAACCCATTGTTAACTTGCAAGCGATTACCTCTTGATCCTTTGCAACAATATGAAGGATTTGGATTTTACCTGTGTCAAAATTCCTTTAACTTATGATGTGTTGTATGCTTACGAAGGGTTTTACGTCTTTGTGAGGTCAAATCTAGCTACGAGCTAAACCCTTTGTAGCTACGATGCATCGTAATTGTTTAGTGAAATTGGCCCCTGACCTTGACCCATTTAAGTATGGTACTCCATCTGCCAAATCAGAGGAACTTTGAGTAATTTGGGAAAACGGTTTTACATTTTGGAACAAATTTTCAAGTGGAATTGTCCTCTTAATTATCTTACCATATGAAAATTTATGCATATCAAAAATAGCTGTATTTTTTTTTCAATAGCAATCATTGCCAATCAGGATAATGTATATAGGACTAGATTTCCACTACTCAAGGTCTAAAAATGTAAAAAAATATTTTTAATTAAGCAGAGAATTTATACTAATTTTATCTTTTTTCTCTAGATCCATATCAGAAGTGGCCCGATCTACCACTGATCACAGAGAGGGATTTGACAAGCCCATCTCATTTAACCAAACCACAAGCATGGCTGGAAACACTCAGCTTCAAAGAAAATATCAAGCTAGGTCTTGTAGACCTACATCCACTTATTTATTCAACATTTCCCAGGTAAGTTATTTTGTGTAAGTATGTCACTGTCAGCAGTTAGGTTTTGTTAGGGTTTTTGGTCATCTATTTAAGTAGTTCATCATTTGCTAATAAATCCAAAATTCAATGAATGCAGTAGTCTCCATTATGATTTTTGTAATATCTGGATTACGTCTATTTATTCTAACCATAATGGGACATTATGGTTAGAATTAGGATTAGGGTTATTACTACTAAGAATTAGGATTAGGGTTATTACTACTAAGGCAACAGTATATTAAAGTGACCCATTATGTCATCCAGTTAAACAGTGCTGGACTTGGAAGCAGTAGCCAGTTGTTTTGTGCTACGGGGTAGGTTGGGGATTTAAGACAGGACAGGTATTTCATGTGAATAGATGGGATCAGATTGCACAATAGTTATTAACCCTTTCCTGACCATATGTGTACCGCCGCGGCAAAAGGGTCCAGTTGTCGGCTCGTACATGTTGCTCCTTGTAGCATATCTAATGTATGGTATTTGTATACATCAGATATGCTACAATGAGCAACATGTAGGAGTCGACAACTGGACTCTTTTGCCGCGGCGGTACACATATGTCATGCAGCATGCATATTTTTAATTTTTTGCCTTAAACTGGTACACCGCCATTAGAACAAAGTTCTCGAATGGCACAAAGTGTAGAGGGTATCTAGCAAAAGTATCTAACAGTGAAATTTGGGTTTTAAACAGCAGTTGTGATGTAGAGAAGATTTTCGCTAGAAAAATAAATAGCGGTCAGACTGCAAAGGGTTAATATGACCATTGCAGGACATACCTTGACTTATTTTTTGTATAATATTTATTTGTTTGGGATTATTTTAAGGATAGTATTGTGCGTTTTCAGCCAGTGGTAGTAATTCATGTTACGTGTAACTCTTATGTTATCTTTCTGTCTAATCTTTACAGAATTGACATCATCCATGCTAATGTGAAGTGGCAACTAGCATATAAAAGAATTGTGAGTTGAGAAATAAATATGAAGTAGATTACATACAGTATGGACAGGAATATAAATGATATTGATTGATGTGAAGAAATAATAATCAAATGAGATGATATTAAGTGTAATATATTTTTGGCCAATTTCACTGAAGTCAAAATGATTTGTAAATATAGCATTTGACTGATACGCTTCATTAACTAATTCCATGTACGCGTACACATAACATGCTCGGGTTTGTATGGCAAGTTTCATTTTAAAAGAAAGGTAAATCTTAATTACTATGATTAACATGGGACGATGAATGGTTGTATTTTCTATGTTTATGGAAATAGTAAACACATTTTTAAATAATTATGTTGGTTTAATTTTTTTACAATTTTATTTTAATCATTGTCGTGTATGAATTAGATTATTAACTGTTCTTTACACACGCTCGTGAAATTGTACAAAAATAATGCACCTTGTGCTAAAGTCATAGTTGTCCAACTCACTCAGCTGCACCTTGTGAGTGTGGACAACTCCAACTTCAGCACGTGGTGCATTATTGTGTACAATTTCACTCGTGTTAAGTAATACGCAGTTATTAATCTATAACTGACAAAACTTAAACACTAAAATGTTGTTTGATTGTTCAAAAGATTGCACTGTTTTGATGTATGAGTGAAATTGCTGAAAAATAGATATATTAATAGTTCGATAATTAAGATTGACTTAATGGTATGATAAATGCGTTATTGGGTTCAGCATCAATATGGTATGAGAAATTATCAGTGTCAATTCAGCCTCAGCTGCACTTTGCTTGGATATGACACTTTGCAGTCGATAATTTCTCATACCATACCTTCGCTTCACCTAATAACTAATAGTATCATCGACATTAGAAGTTCATTTGTACAATTAATTGGTATTGAACTTTTTGGCATTTTCTTTTCTAGAACACGGCCGTAGCCAAAACTAGAGCTGAAATGAGAGGTGGAGGTAGAAAGCCCTGGCCACAGAAGGGTCTAGGAAAAGCTAGGCATGGGAGTATTAGATCACCTATATGGAAAGGAGGTAGGTATGGATGAGAATGGGAAATTGTTAAGTATTTGCCTTGCAAAATGATAATAAGTTGCGACAGAAACAAATGGAAACTTGATTTGTTTACTTTCGAATCAACTATTTTAAACCATTCTAAGAGTTTCTAAAGAGTATTACTTATGAAATTATTGTGATGCAAAGTTTGATGAAGAATTACCCAGTGAAAGATATAATAATGATTTCTTGGTAAAGAAGTCTGTTGCCGTATTAGGCTTGAGTTTGTCACCATGCACACTGATTTATTATGCCAGGACTACAGGAAGGGAAAATACATATACAACATGGTTTGAGGAGTAGTGCAAAATACTGTTCCTGAGGTGTTGGGATAATCAAGACCTCCTCACCAGCCATAGGGTAGAGTCTCGATCTGACCGTCTCGATCATCCGACACCAAGGGACAGGAGGAAGTTTCGATTATCCATAAGCCTGTGAGACATGTTTTCAAATAGTTAAATGATTAGCTCAACTTTGTATTAATTTATTGAAATGATTGCTAGATCATTCTAATGGCACCTTAATATCCTTTGATTTGTCTATTTACAGGTGGTAAAGCTCATGGGCCTAGAGGTCCAGAAAGTTACTGGTATGTTCTGCCAGATAGAGTCAGGGTTTTGGGTCTCACATCAATCCTCAGTGCCAAATTGGCTCAGGATGGACTGCATATTGTGGATTCATTAGAAGTACCAAGCTCAGATCCAAAGGTGAGTTATTATCAAATAAAAAGAACACTTATGGTTTATTCAGAATTTTTTGAAAATAAATTGTTACTCCACATTAATCATTATTATTATATTTATACTCACCTGAAGAAAACCTTTTCACTTTCACGTGTCTTGTGCGCCGAGATTGTAGTTCACACTCAACTCAAGCAATACTTGAGAGCTCAGAAACTTGATGGTTAATTTGATTTGTTTCATGTTCACGCACGATGCGATTTTCGTCCTGCCCAGAATGAAATGTCCTTTGTTTTTTCAAAGACTACTTTAGTGATACATCTTACAATCATTATTTTATGTAGTGAGAGATATCAATTAGAAAATACTTTTCAAAACCACAAAATTTAAATTAACCACTGTTTACATTACCAAGGTTGCCAACAAACAGGTCGTTTGCCATATTTAGCCTATACTGAAGTTCTTAAGAAGCTCTTGAACAGCATTTGTATATAAAAAAACTATTGTGGAATTGTAAGGTCAGAGGAAGTAATTTGCGAGGAATTAATATTTATTTTTCTTTTCATATTGTCAATAGTATTTGGAAGATGTAGGCAAAGAGAGACACTGGGAGCAATCTGTTTTATTTGTAGACTGGTAAGTAAGCATTTATAGAGAGCTTGTGTGGTCTAGTGGAATAGCGCAGGCCTCCAAATCAGTGGGTCGCGAGTTAGAGCCCCGCTGCGGTCAACGGGTTATGTCCTTGGGCAAGACATTTAATCTTGATTGCTTCGTCGACCAGAGCAATATTGGGGAGCTGTTATGGGGAACATTACAATCTAAGTGTGGATAGGGTGTGCGCTTGGCCGGCGACTCCTAGTTGAAGCGAATTGATCGTGACGGTGACCTGACGGCAGCGTGATAATAGGCAGCAGCGCCCTGACAATTTGTTCACAAGTTTAGTAGCGCTAAACAAAAGCTCTCTATTATTATTATTATTATTATTATTTCAATATTCTAAGCTCATACTTTTCCTGCAATGTGAAAAATGGTAAAATTGTGTACGTATTTTGACACATTTTGACTGAAGATTGTAAAAATATGTTAACTTTTTATGAATCAATCTAAATAATGAGAAGATCTTAACAATGCAAGTTTATCAAAATGTATTTATCCCAAAATTACATTTATAAATTTAATAAATCTGATTTGACGTCTTGATATGTGAATTAGTGAATGAATGAATTTATGTATAGTAGAAGAAGTGGATGAATGAAGAAACTGAAGAATTGATAAATGAGTCGATTAGTATACAAGTAAATGAATCAACAGATTTCTGCCAAGTTCAGCTGAATACCCAAGCAGTAGTTGCAACTATTATAGGAATTAATTGAGGAGCTGGAGGATTAATCACACCGTTGCTATCTCAATGTTGAATCATGCATTGTAGAGTCACCTAGAATCACCAATGTTCTGTTCCTAAACTAAACACCCCAAGTATTATAGTCCCCAGTGCCAGAAATCATGTGCCCCAGTATGCAAAAATATTTGGAAGGTAAATCAGACTTGGTTGTAAATAGAAATACACGTGGGCAACATCCTACAATGCACAATATAATGCATACTGGTCTAACAATACGAAAGTTGAATAGTAGGTCATTAGGCCTTAAGCAGATAAGCTTCAGATTTGACTTGACTTTACTACTTTTCCCTGTTTTTTGTCCTTATTTACTTTTTGTTTGTGTATTTGTTATGATCATGCTATTTAACATACCCGAGTCATATTTGGTTATCACAATATTTATTATAAAAATTCTAAGAAGCTTACTATTAGAATTTATGATAAAGGATAGAAATTTGAAAAGATACATCCGTGGGACAAAGATCTATTAACTGTGGCTTTTGGAAGGAGACAGGTCTGAGCGGCCACTTTATTGTCAGGACATAGCTTGGTACGCATGCTCATCATGAGAAAAGTCGGAAAAGGATTGAATTTTGGGTTCATTGGCTTCAATGATGTCTTAAGAAAGGGTGCTTTTTCAGGGTAACCTTCAACGTTAAGGGTCATCATTTTAAGATATCTTCGATGTTTAGGGTCATTTTTTCACCAGCTGGTCTAAAATTCCAAGAAATATAAAGAAAAAACTTCCACAGAGTATTATCATTGGTGTTTTTATGGCAGTAAATAGTATGTTGTGCCAATTAAGGTTCCATTTCAGTGTGTTACACTCTTGAAAAGTCAAATGTCCATTATACCATTTAGGTGCTAATTTTAGTGTATTATGCCATTTCAGGGTATGATTTTGAATATTTTATGCCAGAAATAGTTAGAATTTGCTGTATATGAATACAACATCTAGGGTCCAGTTTTATTTTTCAAGCAGCCTCCAGGCTTTGGTGTTGAAAATCTGAACCTCTAATCATATACATTTTTGTAGCTCCAATGGCCAAGTGTTAAGAACCACAAACCAGAGGTCCTTGGTTCAATGCCTGGGAGCCCTGAAATCTACTCCATTTAGTCTCATTTATCATGATTTACAATGGAAAACCTTTTGAATGATTGTATATACAGTGGAACCTCGTTTACACAAAATCACTGGGGCCAAAGAGTTTAGTTTGGGTTATCAGGATTCCAACTGATTTCACATAGGAAATCAATACTTGGGACCAAACAAACATTTTGTGTTATCAGGGTTTTTGTGTCAACAGATTTTGTGTTAACAACGTTCCACTGTATTTTAATGATAATATACATCCATAAAAAAACCTATAAGTTCTGGTGCCTCATGTTTATGCTGGATAAAGCGTCCGTCTCATTGCCTATGGGGGTGGATGTTTGTGAAGTTGTTTCAATGTTGCAATATTGGTGCTGATAAACCCTTTCGATCCGATAGAACGCCTGAGCGTTTACAAAGGAGCTTCCGAGAGAAAGCTTAGGCGTTCCAATTAGTATTGAGTATAAATTAATTCATTATGGGCTATCCACACCTAGATACCGATATTGCAATTCAGGATCGAAAGGGTTAAGCTGCGGCCCTTAAATTCCATTGTGTTTGTTTAAGTGTGTTTAATAATGTAAAAGTTCTAGTATTTTAACCTGCGAGTCACAATTCGAGTGTGAAATAAAAACCCACAACTTTAATTATCAATTGATGTGTACTGCTGTGAATTCAGACTATTGCCCTCATCTGGTTGAATCAACTTACTCGTCAGCAAATTCTGTACTAGAAGTTGAGGGCAGCAAATACGTTTCCACAATAAGATGGGAAATATCAGGTTGAATTATTTTCAGTTCAAATTGCCTTCACAGATTTTACCATCGCAACTATGGCTAAGAAGCAAGCTCAGAAATATGGTAAATCTATACCTATTGATACAAGAAATTTTATAACAACTTGATTGCAAGAGATTATAGGTTTCACAAAATTCTTTGTGTAGAAATGGAGTATATCCCTATAATAATAATTAATAGTTATCCCACTTATACCAGGTGAGTCAATAAAAATGCAATAATTAGATGGAAGCCATATTGTAAGAACAAAAGCGACATCAAGTAAATAATGTTTATTTCTAAATAGATCATGAATTTATCTTTCAAATGGTGAAAGAATGGTGAGGATTGATAAAGGCATTGCAAAGATATGCTTATTTCAATATTATGGTATGAAAACAGTTCTGTCCAAATGCGGCATTCCTCGTCAAACATGTAAGTACCAATCGTATTGAAATTATTGCTTCAGTTATCTGAAGATTATCTCAGCCATGTTACCTTACGCAGGTTATTTCAACAACAACAGAATGCATCATTTCAAAGAGTGTGGTTTATGCAAGGTGGTGCGTCGACAAGGCATCATTGAAGCTTCACACGTCTTTGAACTTATGTTTCCATGTTTAAGCACGTCTTGCTCTTCTGGTGCGCCTGGTCTCGTTAAGTAAAGGCTTCAGTGATGCGCAGCTGGAGAAGATTGACAGGAGGGCTCTTTCTGTAAACTCTTTTATTAATTGTACCCCATTATTAAACGTCCAGTGGAGAACCTCGGAGATCGGGGCTTCTGGCTGACCATTCAACTTGATGTCCTATTCCAACCACATGATTGCCAAACAACTCTTGTAGGCAGTTGGGTACGGGTAAGGCACAGTGAGCAGGAACACCACCTTGCATAAACCACACTCTGCGAAATGGTCCATTCTGTTGTTGTTGTTGTAATGACTTGCGGAGACCTGGAACAATGTGGTTGTTGATGATACGTAAGTAAACCTGGCTGAGATAGTCTTCAGATCACTGAAGCAATAATTTCAATTAGATGTGGGTACTTACATGTTTGACGAGGAATGCCGCATTTGGACAGAACTGTTTTCATGCCATAATATTGAAGTAAGCATATCTTTGCAATGCCTTTATCAATCCTCACCATTCTTTCACCATTTGAAAGATAAATTCATGATCTATTTAGAAATAAACATGATTTACTTGAACTCGCTTTTGTTCTTAAAATATGGCTTCCATCTAATTATTGCATTTTTATTGACTCACCTGGTATAGCACTTTTTCCGATTGAACATCGGGTAAAAGCGTTTATGACAATTACTACATTACCAATAGAATACGGTCAGCTGCCTTGGTATCAATATAGTTATTCCTGACGTATATACTATACCTATTAATACAAGACATTTTATAACAACTTGATTGCAAGAGATTATAGGTTTCACAAAATTCTTTGTGTAGAAATGTAGTATATCCTTGCTTCATGTGATCAATTTGTGACATGTTATTAGGTCCAACTGATTTAGGATGAAGTTGAGTTTGGCAGTTGCTGTTATTGTCAATTTATACCTCAACAATTTAGGCCTAATGCTGTCATATTATTGAATGTGTGGATTTCTAAGTTGATCATCATTGATTTTACTTTTTATCAAGCTGTATTAAAGGTAGGTATTCCAATCTGGTGAGAAATTTAACATGTACTTTTTCCCATAGATTAATAAAAGTCCAGATAGGAAACTAGTCTATTTGCACCCTAAAAATTTGGCTAAGTTACGGGAATTAAGCCATGCGGGCGCTATGACTGGACCGACGCTGCGCGAGTGCGTAGTGACTCAGCTCTGCGTTCAGCCTCGCGCTACTATTACTTGACTACAGCGCAATACGCATCTTACATTTTGCCGCCAAAGTGGGCGTAAGCAAGGAACAGCGCTTAACCACCTCGATAGCCGCATTCTCGGTCAAATTACCATTTAGTTGCCAGAGTACGCTTTTTCCATATTTGGTTTGTCACCTACATAAAGCAATTACAAAGTTTTATTTGC
>JXSR01S022281.1:112862-132221 GCA_000969725.1 Ophiothrix spiculata
ATATACTCTTTCTCAGAGTTGTTTTTCCTTTCAGATCGTGTCGTGTACGCCACTCTTAACGCGCGCGCCAACAGCGTGAGCGTAAACAATCAAATTCAACAAATCGCGCACTGCAAATACGTGCGTAAATAAGTGCATCCGTACGCAGAAGTGCTTAACAACAAGCATTGGCAAGAAAAAACCCGCGAACGGGGGAAAAGGTACTCTGAGATAGACTATACCTTTTTGTTTGGTGTTTATCAATAAAGAATACTGTACTGTACTGTACTGTAGGGTTAGACCCCATATCCTGACCCAGCATCGAGTCCACATTGATTCGTGTTCCCACTGCACTGTTAATCCTAGGTCAAACTCCCTATTGACTGAATGCTAGGTCGAGTCCACTTACCCGGATCATGTTGCAATTGTCTCGCTAGCTAGCATTTATGCACCAGAATCAATTTACGATTTATCGGACATATTCTTGTTGTATTATTTATATTTTAAGGTATATTTTAGCTGCAGTCTTTTTAATGATGAACATAATAAATAATCACTTTGAAATGCATCGTACATGGACTTACACTCAAATGTGAAAATGTATTTTACCATTACTTGTGTACGGAGAATCAGACAGCTTTGTTATCAGTTATGAGGAACTCGCCGCCGCTACGTAAGCCCGGCCGGCCGGCCGTGTATGCCAACCCATGATGCAGTACAAACTGTTCATATTTCTATAGCTTACTGTAACTCAAAAGTCATAAGGACTATCATAGTATTTGCAAAGAGAATCATATATAATTCTAAATGCAATTTTGATCAAATTCTCTGTCCCTAAGAACAGCTGTTTTAACTATCAAACACATTTCATACATGTATGCTTTATGTTTACTGTATACGACCTTCACATTGTTTACATAATTTATTTAACCCTACATTAAATATGTGTGTAGCGTTCCCACTGGGCTTGACCCTACATCGAGACTACCTAATTTTGGTAGTCTCCGACCCCACATCCAGACCACATTGTTAATGTAGGATCGAGACCACATATAACGTGTTCCCACTGTGTTTAATGTGGATTCAGATCTAGGGTCGTGGACTCGATGTAGGATCAAAGACTTCAGTGGGAACATTTAGAGAATAAAAGATCAGATTTATTGTTTTGCCTGTCATCTATCATCTCATAATGGAATAATGTTCGCCCATCCATTGTGACATGATAGATGACTGGCAAAACAATAAATCGCCATCTTTTATTCTCATTCTTAGTCACAAATTTGATTCATTTATAAACCAAAAACGATGTAAATTATTGCCAAAAACTACAGTGGAGCCTTGTTAACACAAAAACCCTGATATCACAAAATGATTTTGGAGTCCCATTTGTTGATTTTCTGTGCAACATGGGTTGGATAACACAAATTTCTGATAACAAAAACTAAAATCTTGGGCCCCAGTGATTTTGTGTTATTGAGGTTCCACTGTATAAACATTATCAGTGGAAACACGTACACCCCTATTCAAACATGAAATATTCCAAACCCAGTAAAGCTGTTCGCGCCGGATGTGTGCGTATACCTGCATCGCGCCGTGATTTTGAACGCGCTGCTCCACTGCGTTTCACGCTGAATGCACTGTCATCTATCGTCTCATAATGGATGGCCAAAATTCCTTATTAGGAAGTTAAATCGCACTCAGTGACTAAGAATGGTTTTATAATATGATTTTTGATGACGTTTTTTTTAAATTGTAGGGTTAAGGTTTTATGTGTTGTGATTTTGTTTCAGTAAACCTCTAGAGAAAATGCCTGAGAAATTCTTGGACTCAATAAGCAAGATAAAGACGTACAATGTATTATCTATAGAAGGTAAGTTGGCAACAGAGTTGTTATTTTGCTCATATTGTGTAGATATTGCAAATAGCAGCATCAAAGCTTGATTTTTGCAAAACCAGAAAAAACTTTTGTATAAAGTCATTTCTCACTAAGTACAAAATACTTGTGCAAAACTCAGTGATATTCTAGCTTGTAGGTATTATATACTAGTATGTAATGACTCAACCCAAAAAGGGGGACTTTGCGACAGAACACTTTTCAAGATACAAGTGAAAATAGGCAGCAAAAAATAATCATAAGAATTCCAAGCAGATTTTCTGTTGTGAAATGTGACAGCCTTGATCAATTTCAAAAAGTAAGGTGTCATTTTAAAGCTAAGAAAATGCTGCAACAGATAAAATGAAAAAAATCAAAATTGATATCATCTGTAAAGTCCCCCTTTCGGGATGAGCCATCACATATGATAAAAACTGATGTAAGAGATCTTGGACCCCAGTGCAAATTGGGAGGCTTTCTTGGGTTATCCTTGGCATAATAGCCTAAAGAATTCTTTCTTTCTAACTAAGTTCAAACTTTTTTGTTAACCAAGACTCACTTTAATTAAAAAAAAATATCAAAAAATTATTTATCAGAAATTTTTCCTTTGCTGGATTTGAACTCCAGATCTCTCTTTCCCAATCCAATGTCAGCATTGGCAAGCCACTAGATGGGCACTGCCTTAGAAAGAATTCTGTGCAAATTCACATCTCACATCAATGATGCAATTGGGCTGCTTAGCATATTCCCTTGATTTTGTGTCATAGGATTCATGAACCCACAGCTCAAGATATCATTTGGTCAATTATAGAGTCAAAATAAAAAAAAAAGACATTGAAGAATATTTGGTATTGATGGGATAAGTAAAGTATCAGAAAGCACAAAGATAAAAAGTTTGAATTGTAAAATATGTGGTCAATGAACTCACAGGTAGGTCTAAGAAACTTTAGCGGTCACTAGCCACCCAGTTTGTTAGTTAAGCCAAGTATATATCTAGCCATGCCGACTTATTGTATGTCCATTTTAGCCAGTGTTGTTTCAACCTCTCCATTGGGTTAATTAAAACAAACCACTCCATGACAGTGTCAATAGCCTGCAGAGATTCAAGTACAGGTGATGATACCTTAGATCAAAGATGTCACTGGGAAGCCAGTTAGCCAATTAACAAAATCATATAAATCTCCTTGTAAATTAACTAAAATTGATTATATTATTTCCCAAGAAACCCTATATCTTATGTTTCTTTTGAGTAAACAGTGTTGTTTATTACTAAATTCGTATATGACTATAAAATTAAGGCCCAACATCTATTGGTTGTGTGCAGTTTATTATTCTGTGGCCATGTAGCCGAACTAGCCTAAAGTGCATGCAAACTATTGGTATATTCTCAATTCTTAGTTTTAGAATTAATTTTATTAACCCATTAGAATTAAAATGAGTTATATTAACAGTTGGTATGGCATCTGCTTAAGGGTCCTGTCAACCCTTCGTTTACAGAAATGTTTTTGTTGTATAACTCAGCAATGGATGAATCAATCCAAATAAAAGTATATATTTCTAGAAGCGGATTTGCATACTGAACATGATGGTGAGGTCATTTTTGACCAAAATATGTCATTTTAGCCTTAAGGTCCAAAAATCGTGTTTTAAGGTCCAAAATTTTAAGGGAAAGCTAACTAAATTTTGCTTCAATAAAATTTCAAACTGTTTTACTTTTTAGAATCTAGAAAGCAATATCTGGGAACGTATTTTTCAAATTTTTGAATTTTTTCTTAGTTTTTGAGATTTTGTCAAAACTTGGTCCAAAAAAGTCAAAAATCCCATCGCTGCCACCATATTTTGTCAAATATATTTCAAAAAATAAGATCAAGATCAAAAATTTGAAAAATGCGTTCCTAGATATTGCTTTCTAGATTCTAAACAGCAAAATGTTTCGAAATTTTACGAAAACAAAATTTAGTTAGCTTTTCCGTAAAATTTGGTCCTTTATTAGGGCCAAAATGACACATTTTGGCCCAAAAATGACCTCACCATCATGTTTAGGTTGCAAATCCACTTCCAGAAATACATACTTTTATTTGGTATTTAAATATCCGTTGCTGAGTTACAGAGTAAAAACCATTTATGAAAATGAAGGGTTGACAGGACCCTTAAGAAACAGTTCCATGTAAAAATCCTGTTTGAGGACATGCATGTAGGCTTATCTCATCACTCTTTGAACAGTGAGTAAAAATTGTTGGTCATCTTTTTGTTTCCACAGGTTTTAATGTGTATTCCTGCCTAAAACACAAGACAGTGGTTCTAACCCTGGATGCTGCAGAATTCCTGGAACAAAGGCTACTTTATCTACTCAGGCGATATGTCACACAGAAAAAGAATCAACACATTTTGTATGGACAAATGGGGCTTGACCCTCTAGCAGCCAAATATAGATCAGCCACAAACTCATAGCCAATTGATGAACTTGTATCTGTTAAGCCAGGAAAGCTTATTCTCAACTTTCATGGTTAAGCAAAAAGCTATGTCACTTGTGCAGTGCTTTACACAACATCAAAATCAATAATACACATGATATTTGGAAAAGTTATAATTTTGAATCATTGACAGTAGGATTTGGTGTGGATTGAGGTATGCCACTACGACATAGCCTATATCCCATTTGTATCGATATCTATTTTTGCCAGAAAAGGTAATTATTCTCATAACACAGGCTGGCATTTCAATCATTATAAATCATGATTTTAGCCCAATCTTTTAAAAAATGTGATCTTTTTATACCAATTATCCAGTTCAAGCCACACCAATGTTTTGAATTCTTAAAGTGACTCGTTTGACATCCCACATATATCTTGTGGAATATAGCATAGGAAATTTTGGGAAAAGCGCTTATCTGTGTCAGCTTAATGGAAAGATAACTTGAGGATACCAGTTGCAATAAATGTAAGACGAAAAGATTAATAACAGATAGTTTGCAATCAATATGTGAACTCTGTAAATTCTTGCACTTTTTTGTTGACTGTCATAGACCAATATCCTTGCAATTAATATATATTGCATTGCAGTCATCCTAATCATCTTGTTTAGGCTTTCGCCAAGGAAACCCAACTTGGTACTTGGCACCAAGTAAGCTAAAGGCAGCTTATCTTTTACAGGGCTCCAAGATGTTTTTTAAATTTATTCAGTTTTGAATGCAGGAGGAAGACCAGAGTACCCGGAGAAAAACCTGCGGAAGCGAGCATGGACTGAAAGCCAAATGCACATAAAGTGCCGGGCGCGAGACTCGAACCCGGGACCTCATTGGTGCAAGGCGAGGAAACTACCGCTGCGCCAACCCGCTCCCCCTAATGAATTCTTTCTTTTTATATTGAGCCTTTTCTGACATTACTGAGCAGATTGCTCCTATCTGGCCTTCAGGCTAGTGTGAAAGCATATTTTTGGAGGAATTGTTTTTCTTCTCTAACCCTCAAACCACTTATCTAAACTATGTGAAAGTGCACATGTTATGAAGATTTTGGTGAGTTACATATGTGACCCGTCATATCGAAAGGTACCTTAAGGTCGGCATAGTAAGTAACGAGATACGGGCCATTGAATCTAAGCATGGTCAAAAATCACGTCCCAGGTCGAATTTCTAATTTCATCAGAAACATTACTTTTGAAGTGTACTCTATCGTATTAATCAGGTTCCAACATCAAAAACATAAGAAAAATGTGTTAAAAACCAAGATGAAAACCCACTCTCCATTAAAGTTTTACTTAGTACAAGAACTTCAAACTCGATTTTCTCAGAACTATAGTTTTCCAAATCAGCCCAATGCCTTTTGCCAATTTGGATGTAACTTTGCAACCGAATATCCTATAACCAAAAGTAAGGTGTAATTTTAAAGCTTAAAATCTCAGCTTTCAGATGAGACCAAAAAAATCCATTTTGATTTTGGAACCCATAACCCTTACTCTCGCACGCTTAAATACAGTCTAAGTCCAAATACATCATGAAAAAATTTCGGGTTCCCCCCGGTTCCCCCTGGGATTCGAACCCCCGACCCCCGCTATCCCGTTCCAATGTCCAGCTATGCCAAGCCACCGAGCGCGGCCTGCCCGGGCAGCAATTTCCTGATCATCTATATCCGCCGTCTGTGACGTATTGGGACTTAGGCGAATTCTTGATTTCTTACTGTAGTACTTTGTAGTACGTAGGAGAGTAAGGGTTAAGTGATGCATATGTACTACACGCTGATGGTGTTAAATAACCCTTACTCTCGCACGCTTAAATACAGTCTAAGTCCAAGTACGTCATGAAAAAATTTCGGGTTCCCCCCGGTTCCCCCTGGGATTCGAACCCCCGACCCCCGCTATCCCGTTCCAATGTCCAGCTATGCCAAGCCACCGAGCGCGGCCTGACCGGGCAGCAATTTCCTGATCATCTATATCCGCCGTCTGTGACGTATTGGGACTTAGGCGAATTCTTGATTTCTTACTGTAGTACTTTGTAGTACGTAGGAGAGTAAGGGTTAATGTACCTTTCAATATGATGGGTCACATATATGAAGGACAAATTTGCTTTCTTATTCAAAGTATCAGACCCAGGTAAGTGTCACTCATCGTTGATATTGTGGACAATTTCAGACCTGGTCAAATACTAAGTTTGATTTTCATTATCTTAGACATTTTATGCAGTGATGTTAATCTTTTACCTTTAGATGTTTAATATGAATATAATTGACATATTTTTTGAAAATGAAACAAAACAAAACAAAATCACACACATACACGCCACTGTTCCCTCTAAGGATTTGACTTTGGGTTCCACAGCACAAATTGATATTCCTATTGTTTTACATGCAAATATCGTGTCTTGTTTACCCCAAAATGTATTATTTATGGTGTGAAAATGCAATAAAACCATTGATTTTCTAATAAACAATGAAATTTTCTGTCATTTAACAAGCATTTTAAGTGGGATTAAGCAGCTCGATTTTTCCCTACATTACCCTACATATTTACCATCTTAAACGACAGCACATGTTCTGGATGATTTCTAGACCATTTTTGAGTCTCTCAATTTAGAGGAAAAATGATCAAATATGAGCTTATATTGGAGAAAAACTGAGATTTTTGCATCACTGTTTGTCAATAGAAGTCTAAAGTAAAAATCTAGAACAAAACTAAGCCACTCAACCCACATTTCAACTACTTTTGAGATGCTTTAGTGCAACCGGTGCGTCACGTAATGTTGGCGCCTATAAGTCATAGGGTGGTGCGGGGTAGATCAATTAGTGATGTGGAATCTTTTGCGCCAAATGATTATGTCATAAACATCAACCATTTTAGTTTAAAAGTGCATGTCTTTAATGATCAAGAATTAGGAATGGGATAGTGATTTGCAAAAAATCTGATTTGTCATTTCTCTATAAAATTTTGTGACTAACTCACAGCCATCTTCAGCCACAAATGAATGACTATTATCAATTAATCAAGTCAGCTTAGTTTTCTTTTGGTCAAAACCAGTCAGTAGCTCATTATTTGCTGATAATTTCTTCTAAGAACATCCAAGACTCGTATAATGGTGCAGCAAGTTGTTGATAGTCTTTCATCCTCAAGACAAGTTCAAGATAGCCTAAAGAAACAGGTGCTCCAATTTGGTTTTAAAAAGTGGTTAGTGGTTGTTAACTTGGCAATGTTGTTGGTTTTTTTTCTTCTAAACTTGTGATTCCCATTGGGATGGATGGAGGTATGTATAATACAAATAAAAAAAATACCTATGGTTCGGGGACTGCTAGTGTTGTCTGAAAGGTCACTGAGATGACATGACCCCTTGATATCACTTGCATACGGGTCACACACTTGCCCCTACCTAAAGACCATTCTAAGAAGGCCTATTTGGATTTGCTGAACAATTTTATCATATCGATCCTACTAATAGGAGTCACTTGTTTGCTCCTGCTGAAGTATATGAAACTGATCAATTTTGTCTACGGTTAATACGATGTTGAACACTGACACAGAGTCCCTGTGCACAAAGCCAGCCAGCTACACAGTCATACAGACACCCAACCCCCAAAGTAACCCCTATTTGTATTTCCTCAGACAACTCTGAAGCCCTCATTGAAGTTGAAGGACTTGTAAGATGAAATCCACTTTTACATCTGCTGTTGGTTGACCAAAATGACAAAATGGGAACAAATGACCAAGAATGAGGTCATATCAGTTAGTGGCTCATTATATGCTAATCACTTCTTAGAATAAAGCTTGTCCAGCATACCAAAGAGTGTACCTGTTGAAAGAATCTGCAACCACTACATAAATGCAGAGAGAGCCTGAAGGGTTCCATTGAGGGCAGTAGTATGTTGGTGATATGAAGATGTAGGCCTACTTTAGACTTTTGTTGTTTCTGTAGCAATTTATTATAACAAAGTTGTGAGGGACAGAAACAATGCGGCAGTCACACATCATAATTAATGCAATCTCTTGTTGTCATGAACGCTTTAATCAAGTGGGTACAAACAAACATGGGAATTCTTACTATATTAAGACTATGATCACAATACTTTGTACGAACAGTTACAAACAGTGTTTAGTCTGTTTAGAAGGACCACAGACAGCTAGCAAAGCGAGCAGCAAGGGCATCGCATGGTCCTTCTAGATGGACTAAATGCTGTTCGTAATTGTTCGTATGAAGTATTGTGATAGTCTTAAGCTGAGATTCTTTTTATCCGTTTGCAGTGTGGTTGCGTTTTGCACTGTAAGGGTACTGGTAGTTGTATAATATAAAGCACATGATTGAATGGTATGAGGTTGAAGTTGAGATTCAAATTTTGACTGTCCATTTTCAATGCGGTTCCACATGCGGTGCATTTTGAATCGATACAATGGTTTTCAGTGAGAGCGATTTATTTTATCCAATCCTTTTGCGGTGCGGCTTTGTGGAAACCAATGCGTTTACTTGAATCAGTCCCTGGAGCGATTCATCTGTTTTGAATGTGTTTTGGTCGTGCGGAAATTTTTCAGTCAGAGAAGATGATAAAATGGAACTGCATTGAAAACTGACGGACAAAATTAAAAATCTTAGCTTCAACCTGATACCATTCAGCTCCATTCAATCGTGTACTTTAAATTATACCACTACCCGTATCCTTACAGTGCAAAATGCAACGCAACCACACCGCAACAGATAAAAGGAATCTCAGCTTTAGTCTATGGGGAATACTTGCTAATATACTTTTATTAGTATTTAAGGCTAATGAAACTTGATTGTTAGTTTCCCGTCACCCGCCCTCATAACCTTTTCAATTTGACCAAAACTTTCATTATTTTCATTAAAAAGTCAATTATCTGAAAATTGAAATGGAAATAATCAAAATTGAAACTCTCAAAATGTCTGACATCCCCTGCTGATCATAATGAGCAGTATTTCTTAGTTGTAAGGGTAGAGGATGTGGTAAATAATGACAATTAAAGGATTACCTCATGTTTTTATTGATTGTAAAAATTGCAAATTTCTTTTCATAAAAACAAATTCAAATCTTTTCTCAATCTGTTGCAAAATGTCTGTAATGATGATCTAAGCATTACTACCTGTTTTAAGACTGTCTTTTATTAACAATATAGGCAATAACCATGTAAATGAAAGTTTTGACAATAATACATTTTTCCAAAATAATGAATAATGAAATCATGACCTCATATTTTTTTGGAAAAAAATGTGACGGGAAATTAATAATCAAGTTTCATTAGCCTAACCCAACTGAAGCAAAACTTAACATTTATATCATGTTTTGGAAAGGAGACTCAGCATAATGCATAATCCAGGACGTGATAACGGTCATTGCATTTTGTAAAAAAAAAAGCAAGTGAAAACATAATAATGGTTTTGATTTTTGTGTGTATGTGTTAAGGGAGGTCGGAGCCTCACAATCCCTAAAAATTGTTTTTATCATAACTTGAAAACTAATAAAGTAAACTACATAAATGTATACATTTTTGGAAAGAGAATTTTACAAGGAATCTATTTATAGCATCAAATTCAAATTTTAAGAACTCGCTTTTTAGAAACTCGCCAAAAACGAGTTATTTTGCCAAATTTTTTTGAACAAGCCTAGAAAAAGTATTATTTGGCAAAAATCTTCCAAAATAGGTAACAGTCATCTAAATCGATAGTTCTAGGGATTGTTTTCTCAAATTTTTGATTAACCTCCTCCACTTCACAAAAATTGCTAAAAAATGCCCAAAAATCATGATTTTTTGAAAAAAATGAATTTTTGGCCTTTTCGGACCAACATTTTCAAAACTAGGAGATTAAACAAAAAATTGAGAAAACATTCCCTAGAACCATCGATTTAGATGACTTATACGTATTTTTGAACATTTTGGCAGAATAGTATTTTTCTTAGGCTTGTTCAAAAATGTTTGGCAAAATAACTCGTTTTTGGTGAGTTACTAAAAAGCGAGTTCTTAAAACAAGAGTCTGATGCTATAAATAGATTCCTTGTGAAATTCCCTTTCTAAAAATGTATACTTTTATATAGTTTGCTTCATTAGTTTTCAAGTTATGATCAAAATAAATTTTCAGAAATCATGAGGCTCCGACCTCCCTTAATACATTTTGATCAGTGGTACCATTGTTGATATGATCATTGTTTGGAACCAGAAAAGAAAGACTGTAGGTGTTATGCTAATTATGTAATAAAATGACATCAGTACTGCCACAGAACAAATCTCAAAAGAGAGCTATTTACTAATAGCATCAGAGAACAAATATCACATCATTCTAAACATTTTAATATAAACGGTTAAAATTTTTGATATTCATATTGTGAATGTAATTTTAAATATTACTCAATTTATTCAGACCAATAACATTTAGGCTTAAGCAGTACTAGGTGAAGTCTATTTTTGAATTTTCTATTTCGCAAATGAATCAAAACAATATTTAATGTCTGTATCAGTAAGTCTTTTTCATCACAAAATTGGTCTACTATTATAACTAATTTTCTGTTGTTTGAAAACAAGTATAAACGTATACTGGATCTAGTCATTTATTGTGGTCAAAATTTAAGTTATCATAAGCCTGTAAATGTTAAAATTGTAAGATAAGGTTCTCATTCATCATGAACCTGTAGCTATCTGGCAAAGTTAAATCTTAACCCTAACTGATCATGTAACTTTTCTCATTTCTAGCCTATCTCCTCGAAAAGGGAAGGGTGCTGAAAAATGCGTGTTTTCACCAGGATTCGAACCAGGGACCTCCCGTTTCCCAAGCGAGTCATACCCGTAGCAAGCCACCGCGGAGACGCTGCCCGGCCAGCGATTTGGTCCCTGCATATAACCCCCGTCTATGACGTATCGAGACTTAGCGCATTTTCATGATTTTCTAAAGTGAGATTTAGTGAGATCTGGTTCTGTTAGGGTTAATAAGTGAAAAAGCAGGGGTCATTGTACTTCAGTTAATGAAGCATTTCATTGCTAATTAGCCATAGCAGAGTGAACATGTCACACTACAAATTGAAAGGACAAGTAGTACAACTTTTAAAGGAGCACTGGTTCACTTTTATGCAAACTTTTATAGATACATGACTAGGTTTTTTTTTCATTTTTTACCACACTATTAAAAGGAAAGAGTAACCATGTTACTCTTTGTTAGAGTGATTTTAGTTTCTCTTGAAAAGAGTGAAATTCCACGATCTTTGAGAGAAACCATTTTCATTTTCACTCAAAAGGAGTGAACATTTACAAATTATTTAAGTATGGTTTACTTCTTTATTCTTTTTAAGTGTTAAATTTTTGGTCTTTATAAAGATTTTTACCATACCACTCGTTTTAGAGTTAACAGGTGTAAATTTCAAAAAAATAGTAGCTACTTCAAAAAAGTGTGGTATTAATGATAAATCTTTAAACCTTTCGGTCCTGAATTGCCATATAGGTGTACATTAGCCCATACTGAATTAATATACACTCAATACGAATTGGAACGCCTGAGCGTTCTCTCGTAAGCTCCTTTGGAAACGCTCAGACATTCTATCGGATCGAAATGGTTAAAAAGATTGAAATTTTACCTCATACAAAGAATGAAGTATAACTCTAAAAGAGGTAACTTTTCATTTTTTTTGAGTTAAAATGTGCATTTTTCATTCGAAAAGAGTGTGATTTCACTCTTTTTGACTAAAACAAAATTCACTTGTTTGGCTTTAGAATGCACGGGTAGTAAATGAAAGTTATAAGGTACTGTTTTTAAAAGTGATAAAGTCCACCTATGCACCATAATATTTGGACTCTGAACGCAGTAAAAGTGATTTTACTGATTTTCTCTTGCAACAATTTGGGTTGTATGGGTTAATTTGCAAGTAGAAAATTACACATTTTTGTATTAAATATTCTATTCAGATTTCAAGAAAGTTCAAGTGTATACTAAGAGGTAAACACATTGAGTATCACCATCGTGTAATTTTCAAATAACCATTCCTTCCAGGCTTAATCTATATGATTAACATTTTCTAACAATTACTAATACTTTGTACCAATTTTACTACAATAGGTTATTAATTTTGCTTTTCAAAACCAGATTTTCTACAAGTTCAATTTGCTGATTTGTGGCAGATAACTTATATCAAGATATTTAAAAGACTGATTTGAAGATTTAAGTCTACCAATTAGTGGTTAAGAATCAAATAATACTATTGAGGTAGCTACAAGAAGCAAATCTGAGTATCTATTACTGCCATTAAAATAGAATATTAGCAGGGAATTGTTATAACTTTTTGTTTCTTTATCAATGGTAATAAAGGTATAAAACTTATAGTGGATAATTAGCGCATCGTTTGATCAAAAGTGCATGGGTTAATTAGTGAAATAAGTTGGTGTCAGTCTGAGGTCACCGTCTTAAGGTCAGGCTAGTCTGCTACAGACCAAACATAGGTATAGACTTGGTATTTTGTAGCCAATACTAGGCCTATTTGAAAGTTTCTATGATATATGGAGATGCTTTTACTTTGTTGCTGGTAGATTATTACATCCAGTTCATTTGTATTTATTTTTAATTCCTGGGCTGAAATTGGTACAGTATCTAGTACTAATAGTTCTAGCTAGCTCAGTCGGTTAGTTCTCGGACTGTTAAACATAAGATATCGATCGTTCCGCGTTCGAGTCCAGCTGGAGCTAAGTGTGCGAAAACTGTGTATTCTATGAGGGTGTGAATTACTCAAGCTAACCCAATGATTAGAACTGCTCTGTAAAGTGTGCTGAGGCCATGTGGAATTACAAGTCAGGGGGACCGCGTAGTGCACTATAAATCACCTGCAATTTATTTATTTATTTTAGTATCAAACCAGATTCATGATCCATATTTCATCCTCAAGGTCACCTGTTTCAAAATTTGTGTTTTTAGCTAGTAAGAATTATTTATTGTTATATGCTACAAACCAAACATATTCTTTCAATTGTGCTTGCATCTTTGAGAAAAGTGAGAAAATGTGTCATTTTTAATAACCGTCAGGGCCCAAACAGTATACACAGTAGCCGATTGGGATTTTTAAAATGCTAAAAGGCCTGTAACTTGATAATGGTTGGAATCAAGTGAAGTCTTAAGCATACATTTATGTTGTACTCTTTTTTAACCAGAAAAGATGTGAGGTATTGTACATCAAAATTATGAATTTTACCTTTGACAAAATCAGACTTAGCCCTTGTATTGTGCCTTGACAACCTCATTCCTCAAAAAATTAGAAAAAATCCTGGCCATCTCTGTTCTGACAAAGTGTTGAAAGAGGCCTTTCCTGGAAATTAAGGTATTTAAAAAAAGATAATTGAATGTTAATGAAAATAGGCTTGCTAGTCTGAATTTTAAAATATGTTCGCTAGTCTGAATTTTAAAATAGGCTTGCTACAATGTATTCTGAATTTTAAAATAGGTTCACTAGTCTGAATTTAAAAATAGGTTCGCTAGTCCGAATTTTAAAAACAGCTCACTAGTCCGAATAAGAACAAAAATGAGCATATTTCTATTGCAGTGTTTTAAAATTGGGACTAGCGAGCTGTTTTCAAAATTCAGACTAGCGAGCCTATTTTGAAATTCGAACCAGTGAGCTGTTAATTAAATTTTGACTGGTGAGCCGTTTTAAACATTTGGACTAGCGAGCTGTTCTTAAAATTCGAAGAGTCTATTTTCATATTCAGACTAGCGAACCTTTGGACTAGCGAGATGTTTTTTCGGAGTAGCGAGTCTTTTTCAAGGTCATATTTTCCCCATTGAATATCATGTTCGGACTAGCGATCCTTCGGACTAGTGAGCTGTCGGACTAGTGAGCCTTCGGACTGGCGAGCGGAACCCTGTCACAACTCTGTATATGAATTGTATGTACATGTATACGTTTTCAAACTAACTCAATGCCTTTTTGCCAACTAGATTCCCATAATATCATGAAAGTCAAGATCATTTTTGAATGGTTGACTGACCTAATGAGATTTAACTTAATTTGAACTTCTCATATCTAGTCTTTACAATCAAATCTATTCAAAATGTATCAAATACGTGCAAAAACACTAATTTACAAACTGAATGCACTCATTATAAATCAATTAAAGTCTCTAATTGGACATCATTGGTGTTTTTTGTTGGGAAAGTCAAAGAAAAAGTGCTGTAGCTAAACTGTTGTGATTGAGTTCATGAACTAGCGTTCAAAAAGAGGCAAATACTTGTGGTTGGTGTAAATGATATGTTGATATCCACTTATTTGTGACAGGATTCGTGTCATATTGCTGGGGGTTGCCATATAAATATGTGTGGACACACTAAATATCACCAAATTTGGATTGAGCTCTAAAAGGTTTCTTTTGGAGTTCAGTTTGAACATAACCCCAATTTTAAGATTTTCTACACTTTATTTAATTTGTTTGCTTTAAAGTCTGTGCATATTATTAAGACATTTGTTTGTTTTTATTTTCAAATGAAAATGGTGAAATTTCTTATGAAAAAAATATTGTGAATTCAGCCCTATCATGCTCTTCTTTCATGTTAAAAATAAAAATCATAAAAACATTTGTTGAAACAAACAGTCATCATCCAACAATTAACATTCATGTTTATGAGGATATATCAAAACTTGGTTGCAGCTGGAATAATTTTCGTCCCAGCTTGCAGTAAAAAAAGGAACCTTTCATTTGTAAAAAATGATTACATTCATCACATTATGTTTTCCCCTTCCCTCCATGTGTACAATGTTATCAAGTTTGGATGTCATATTTCACCAGACAGGTGAATTTACTTTTGTTGATGTGTAGAGAGACATATTTGGCACATTTAACATTTGTTGATATTGTCTACATTTCAACTCTCATTATGTTTTCTACTTGTTATTATTGTTATTTTGGTATTATGAGGCCATTAACCATGTTATCAATTTTCACATGCTTTTTCTGGGGTTTGTGTGGGTTTGTAAATTGTGATTGTCATTAAATAACAATAAGATAAAATCCCCAGCTGACCCATGTTCTCTAAAGATTTCAAAACAAGAACATTGACATGAGGGCGAGAGGATGTTGGTTTAAAGGGGCATTGGACAAAAATTTCGAAAATTATTTATGGATGATTTACACCTCATATGTTAGAAAATAACGGTCAACAACTAGATATCGAGAAAAATTTGATCAAAAATTTGAATTTTATTTTGTTTGTTGATCTTGGGTATGAGGCTATTCTCATTACGTCTTTATTGATGCTATATATCACGAAAAAGCGAAAGATTTGTTTGTAAAACATTCCTTTCACATCATAGATTGCAGATAAATCAAAATAACTTTGGAGTTTGCATTTGATCACCCGCTGAAAAGGCCAATTTTAAAAATTCAACCATAGAGGGCGGTATTTATCGCTGTCGACAATAATAAATAAAAATCAAATAATATATAAATATGTTGATATGTAGGGTTTGAATTTGACAATAAAACTTTGCATGCTGTCATTATTGCCGCTAATACTTCAAATGATGCAAAAATCTCAAAATGTTTGGGTAAAAGTTTGGGAATGATGCTGAACTTGTCCAATGCCCCTTTAACTGATCAAAACAGGGACCTGGTTCAGATAGTGACTAAATTTTACCCAAACCAAAAACACAATACGCTAACCATATATGCTAGCTTATGCTCCAGCTAGTCCAGGCTTCTTAAAGCCTTTCAAAATATGAACATTAACAAAAAGAAAGATGCCATGATCTGAACTTCTCATTTACCTTTTTTTCTTTTAAAGGTGACACATCATACTTTTTTTAATCATAAAGGTCACTTATATAAGGATGCAGATATGGAACTTTTAAATCCCTAAATTGTCACTATTTGCTTGTTATATTTAAAATAATGAAAGTCAAAACATCCCAAACATGGAAGACGCTGAACTCATAATTGGTTTTTAAGAGCCCATTTTTTCACATTTACGTTGAATGTCCTATCTGATTGGCACACTTAGGTCTAGTTTCTAGTACAATGTTCTTGTTTTTCTGAGCACTATCTATCACCACTTTCTATTCTGTCACCTCAAGCTGACTACTTCTATCATCTCAAGGAGTATAGATGGAAATTAAATTGATGTAAAATTTAACTTAAACAAGAATACACCCGAGAGGCAGTCAAATATGAAAGGGATGAAGACCCTTGCTCAGACAGGCTGGGGCATTTGGTGACAGTACATGCTCAGAAAATAAGCCTGAGGTCATTGGGTGAGAGCATGCTTTTTTGCATTTGGTGAGAGAAAAATACAAAAATATGAGGGCTCATTCGTCAAAAAAGAGGGGTCATTGGGTAAGAGCATGATTTTGGGCATTTGGAGAGCAAAATTTGGCTTTAGGTGAGAGAAAAATATAAAAATTATGGGGTTTTTGGGTGAGAGCACATGTAATTGTAAACAAATTATGGGTCTTTGGGTGACAGCAACGCTGAAAAAGGGGGTCTTTTGAGCCTTACATATGCGTCGCCTCCAGAATGATGGGACTGCCCCCCCCAGAATACACAGAACTTGTTGCCTGATATAGAGCAATCCCTTGCCATGTGGGCATCACCCTCTCATTATCACCATGTCTTGTATAGGTTACCTTCAAATATGTGGAAATGAAACCCTTGTTTTAGGTCAAGAGGCAGCAGGTATACTTAGCGGTAGATCAAAAGTGTGAACTGGCCTTGTGTTTTACACCTGCCGACTGTCCTAGAGCACATTAGCCTATTTGCCTTACTTTATGTAGTAATCAAATGTCCATGAACATCAAATTGAACTTGATGGCTTCTCTGTTGAGATTTGTTAGCAAGAATGTTTATTATTGATCTATCTGTGATGTGATGTTTTAATAAATGAAGGCCGTAGATATACTTAGTCATTTTTGTAGTCATTTTCATTCAGAATTTTTCTCATGGTGATTGGTTTTTAAGAATGGAGTAAACTGTTAAATCTGAATGAGAATTTTCATTCTAAATTTTCACATTATGAATAATGTATTAAATGGAGACCTATTTTTCACCCCATTGCACATTTTCAAGTGCTCACTGATGGGTAGAATAATGTTTGATAACGATTCTACGGCCTAGATCTATTCATGGTAAGCTAATCTCTTCTTGCAACGATGGTTATGATTTACACAATGGTGAATTGTACATGGGAAAATGTTCATTCAGAATGAAAGTTTACACCATTCTTAAAAACCAATCACCATGAGAAAAATTCTGAATGAAAAGTCTACAAACTAAAAAATTACAAAGTATATCTACAGCTTAAGGGCAGCAGGAATAATTCTGTTTTATCACATTTTACTGCTGTGCTAAGTTTGCAGATTCTATAATCACAGACTGAGTAGTTCGATTAATAGAACCCTTGTTTTTTCGGGTGACAAAAACTAACATGAGGGATATTCTACCATTGCCAAGTCCAGTGATCTTCCAAAATAGGTAAAAATCATCTTAATCGATAGTTCTAGGGAATTTTTTCTCAAATTTTTGACTAACTTCTTAGTTTACACAAAATTGGCCAAAAAATGCCCAAAAATCATAATATTTTGTTCAAAATGTTTTGGCAAAATAACTCGTTTTTGGAGAGTTACGAAAAAGCGAGTTCTTAAATCAAAAATCTGATGCTATCAATGGATACCTTGTAAAATTCCCTTTTAAAGATGTATACTTTTATATAGTTTACTTCATTTTTTCAAGTTATGATCGAAATAAATTTTCAGAAATCGTGAGGCTCCGACCTCCCGTAATGATCCTTTGTACAATCAGAAAACTTTGGTACAGTTTTCTTCTGCCTCTGGATCAATTCCATGTGTCTTTTATTTCAGGGTAGGGTAATAATCTTCAAAAATGGAATCAAATCAAGAATACAACTAATAATTCAGCTAAATACTGATATCATTGGTTATGCAGCTTACAGGGTGTCCCAGAAAGAATTAACTCCTAGCTTTGGCGGGTCATAACTTGAAAAGAATATAATAAAATCAAAAAATTTAACTTGAAATATAATGCACAGGTCATAGACTACTTTGTGTATGAAAAACTTGTAATATGGTTCATTGGTTTTAATGATATGCTCGATTGCGTTACAAGTGGTGTAAAAGGCTTCTGTCCCAGTTTCAATATTGATGGTCAGACAGATATTTCCTTAGCAACTAAATTTAAAGCTTAAATTTTATTTTTATAATAGAGAAAAACGAAAAATATAAGATATAGAATGTTCATAAATCACCTATGCTTTATTCAATTACATTTAGGATCAATTGACGGGTATTAAGCGACATTGTAATGTCACTGCTAAACTCAATTAATTGTTGCCATGCAATCGTTAAAAAAATACATATTTCAGGTATATGAAAGTGTGCGTTGGTGTTAAGTGGGGTGAAATGTTGTGTGTTTTATTTATTTATTTTTTAAAATTTTATATGTTAAAAATGTATTCAGTGAATCACCATGTACTTTTATTACACTTTGAGGGCTAAACATAGTGCCTATAATAGGTAAATTGAGTTATAAGAAGTGTTAATGCGTGCAGTTTGAATTGGGTTGTCTTTATTTGGCAGAATCACTTTGCTGTGCAGTTCAACACCACATTAAAGAGAAATTGTTCTCAGATTTGCAGAAATCCGGAACATAGAATACTTTTGGCAAGAGTTTCTAGGAAAGAAAGATATTTGATACAGAAATAACAGAATGCATGTTAAGAAGTTCTTCATGAAACATTATGTTGGACACAATCCTGGAGAATTTGCCAAATAGACATAAACAGGGTTGCAAGGTAGAACAGCTTGCTAATAAAATGTAATGCTGTATTCGGCATCTACACAAGATAATTCAAGAGACACAAATTTTCATTTAAAATGGTCATGTTCAGAGAATGGTTTTTTTTTCTTGTATCTGGTCTTGCTATGTTATTTGATTCATTACATGTCATGGCAGTAAAGGATCATTGTCAATCCGAATAATAGAAAAGATATTTACGTATGTATTATTTTGACGAACAAGTTTGGACAAACAGCGATTAAATCCCG
>JXSR01S022281.1:139301-152429 GCA_000969725.1 Ophiothrix spiculata
ATAAAATAAACAAAAAATCTCCTGAAAACCTAAAAAAAGAAAAGAAATGTGGTAAAATTAGAATTTTTAACCCTATGCGTGTGGGAAGCTGAGACAGAGTTCTTTTTTTCCTTTGGCCTAATAAGGTAACACTAGCTTACAGTCAAGAAGTATGTTAGAAAAATACATATGTATACATAAGATTACATTGTCCACTTTGAGATACTCGCTTGTCTTTAGCAAGTAGAGTCTTCTGTTTCTTCCATGGACCTGTAAGAGGGTCCAGAATCATTGGGATGTTCTTCTTCAGCATCTCCAGAATTGTCCTCTGCAAGAAGGAAATAAAGGTATATTAAAACCGTCCATCATTATTGAAATCACAGCAATGTGTGGTACTATAGACATTCCAGAATTAATTGATCAGATATTCATTTGTAAGTGGGAAACACAAGGAGTAGTAAAGGGGTATTACCACTTCGTCCAAACCCACTTCGTTCTATAGCCACTTCGTCCAATATCCACTTCGTCCTATAGCCACTTCGTCCAATATCCACTTGGTCCAAGCCCACTTCGTCCTATAGCCACTTCGTCCAATATCCACTTCGTCCTATAGCCACTTCGTCCAATATCCACTTCGTCCTATAGCCACTTTGTCCAATCACCACTTCGTCCAATGCCACTTAGTCCAATGCCACTTCGTCCAAACCCACTTCGTCCAATGCCACTTCGTCCAAAGAAAAACAATCTTTCAACATTTTTCATTCATTTCAAAATACCATTAGTTCTGACGCAATGATAATGTTCAATATGGTATTGGCTGAAGTGGTATTGGACAAAATGGTATTGGACGAAGTGGGTTTGGACGAAGTGGCATTGGACGAAGTGGTATTGGCCGAAGTGGCATTGGATGAAGTGGCATTGGACGAAGTGGTATTGGACGAAGTGGCTATTGGACGAAGTGGCTATAGGATGAAGTGGTGATTGGATAAAGTGGCTATAGGACGAAGTGGTGATTGGACGAAGTGGCTATAGGACGAAGTGGTGATTGGACGAAGTGGCTATAGGACGAAGTGGGTTTGGACGAAGTGGCATTGGACGAAGTGGTATTGGACGAAGTGGCATTGGATGAAGTGGCATTGGACGAAGTGGTATTGGACGAAGTGGCTATTGGACGAAGTGGCTATAGGATGAAGTGGTGATTGGATAAAGTGGCTATAGGACGAAGTGGTGATTGGACCAAGTGGGTTTGGAGGAAATGGCGATAGACCGGAGTAAATACATATGTGTAGGTATGCTTGCCTCATTCCAACTATAGCACAAGTATCATATTTGGAATAGATAACTTCCTTAACATTTAAGTGCATAAGGGGGGTTCATTTGGACCCTGGACTTTGTTTTTTATGTGTAGCACGAAAACACAACCCAATAAAGCTGTTTTATGTAATTGTTAAGATAGGGGTTGCACATATTTTGGTGTTAAAATCGGTCTCATCATTTTTGAGATAATTAGCATTAACTTGAAAAATGATGGTGCTGTTCAAATTTTGTTTTGTCCCATTAAAAAAACCCGAAAGAACTTTTGAAAATTTCATTTCAGCAATATATTTGTAATTACAGTCTGCTATTATGAGCCAAATTTCATTGAAAAAATCCTTTGGGAAAGCAGATTTCAAAAAAAAAAAGAAAATTTGACACTAATTAAGATATCTGGCTGCCATGACCCATTTATAGTTAGCTCGAAAATACTATAGCTGATAGCAAAAATAAGACTGTTGCTTTCCTAAAAAAGATAAAAATATACCCATTTTCATTGTTGTTTTGCAAAATCAGTAAATTTGACATGTTTACATAATGTCCTTGACCAAAAAAAGCAGCCAATTGTACCATTTTCCTAGAACTAGTATCGTTCCCCTGATCTCCCCTCCCATTATAAGCCAGCTTTGCTGCCCAATTCTATACATAGTGGCAAATTATAATCATACATCCATATCAAAATCACCTGTAAAATGAATTTTGCCATTCATGCAATGTATATTGCACGCACACATTCAAAGAACTGCATTACACACTGTGAGATGTGCAGAAAGCTGGTGATGAAAGATATCAATAAAGGTTGAGGGAAAAATAATTATGAACAGTTTAGTTGTGATTGTATTTGCTAGGATGCATGTTTTAGGGTAGGAAAAGGTTGTACTTAACATTAAAAATGGTTTTTGGTGCACACAAAGATTTGAAATGCATGAACTTTTTGCAAAATGATGGGTACCAGTATCTGTGAATACAGAAGGTTTTTGGTTAAAGGGTGAAGCAAGGACAGTATTCCATTCAGCAATTAACCCACCAGCAGTTTAATATCCCTAATTTTGTTTTTACTTTTTTATGATGTGATTTGTGCAATATGTTTATAGTGACAAAGTCCAATCATTCAATCAACCACAACAAATTCATAAACAAACAAATAAATAAACAAACAAACAAACAAACAAACAAACACACACACATGTACAATGGGTTAGCACCATTGACGAGGTATCCAAACAGTATGTGCTCCTGCCATGATAGCCATGATAAGTCCACGCAATAATTTAATCAACAAATTAATATGCAAACAAATGAACAAACAAACTAATAAATAAATAAATAAATAAACAAACAAACATATATACAATGGGTTAGCACAATATTATTAAAGAGGTATCCAACCAGTGCATGCTCCTGCCATGATAAGTCCAAGCAATCTTTCAATCAACAAATGAATTAACGAACAAATGAACAAATAAACAAACAAACAAATTAAACAAATAAAGAAACATGCAATGGATAAGCACAAAAATATTATTAACAAGGTATTCAACCATTAAGTGCTCCTGCCATGATAGCTATGATATGACACCTGGCTCAGCCCACATGGCTCTGCTACTGGCAAAACGGCAAGAAGCAGTTATATTCTATAAATCTTAAAAATAGTCTGTAACAAGCAGCCGATTAACGCAGATAAACCAATATGACCATACAGGGAAGTAAATTAGTCCATATTTCTCAAATCATAAAAACTTAACAAATCTTGCTGAATATTCAAATAAACGTATGATCAATGTATGTCCATGTGAAAAACAGAATTAGCCCCAAATAATTCCAAAATCAGGAACGATTCGTTTTCAAAAATATTAGTACTCAGTGATTTGGAATCCAAATCAATAATTTCTAGTCTCTTACACAACACAAAACCACCAGTCCACAATGTTGAAGAATACAAGGGACATGATATGGATCTTGTAACAGAGTCTGACTGCTTGTTGCATATTTCAAGGTTTAAAGAGTATGATTTTTGGTTTGATGTAGATGCTTCATATATAAAGACTTCCAAAAAAGTATCGCCTCATCTCAAACAAATGGCTCCCACGCCAATACGGAATACGCAAACGTAATTTGCAGATTTTGTGCACAAGCGCTAGAGTTTCAGCTTTCATTTGACACCCTATTTTTGACAATTGACTGAGAAACACCGAAGTTATGAACATTTGAAACCCTCGAGGTCGTTTTATGAAAGTTGCAAATTTTATTTTTCGCACCGTACAAACCAGTAACACAAGACTGAGGATCAATATGAGGAGAGTGAGTTTGGTCACAGAAGCACGCGGTTTTTCCAAAGCATGCGTCATGGGGTTCCAAGCATCATCTATCAAGATATTATTTTTTTAATCTTATTAATGATGAGAAACTAGACTTCAGGTTCAATTGGTAGACAATACTAGCCTTAGAAACAAATGGTGCACCGTTATTCGTCCTCTAATGTGGTCTGGTACTTGCGCCATGTCTTTAATGCTAGTAATGCCTACCAATTAAATGTTGTTTCTTCGGTTCTTATTATTAATAAATTTCTAAATGAAAAATTATAGAAAAATAATATCTGGATGGATGATTCTTAGAAACCAATGACGCATGGTTTTGAAAGACCGCGTACTTAATTGACCAAACTCACTTACCTCTCATATTGATTCTTATTTTTGCGTTACTAGTTTGTACGGTGCGAAAAATGAAATTTGCAACTTTTAAAAAAACGACCTTGAGGGTTCCAAATGTTCATAACTTCAGTGTTTCTCAGTCAATTGTCAGAAATAGGGTGTCAAATGAAAGCTGACACTCTAGCGCTTGTGCACAAAATCTTCAAATTACGTTTGCGTATTCCGTATTGTCGTGGGAGCCATTTGTTCGAGATGAGGCGATACTTTTTTTGGAGTCTTTAGATGCCAACTACATGCTAGCAAGTTCAAATAAAATCTAGTTTAAGGGCTTGACATAGATTTACAGGGGAGATACAAGACTCGCCGCCATTTTTATTCTGGCATGGAAATCTATGTGAAGTTCATATCAATTGTTTGGTGCATATTGAGTTTTCACTTGAATTTCTTATATAGCAATATCAAAATGTCCTACTCATCCTGGTTACAAAGTGCAATATTAGTTATTTGGGGAGTGCGGGAGGGGAACAAAGGGAAAACACACATGCACTCACATTCTATGGTAAGTATGATGATGGTTATGTGTCCCCATATAAAGATTCTTCTTTACCTTCTCTCTGGATCTGGTACGATAGCTCCAAATTCTGCAAATCTCGGATCCAGCTGTGGAGAACAATCAAAAGAACATCAAGAAGAGCTGCTAAGGAGAATTATACATCATGTTAATCTGGATAATCTAGGTATAACCACTGAGTACATGATTGTTTGTTTTCATTTTTGTACTATTATAATTGGTATTCTATTGGTTTCCCCTAAATTAAAGGAACATACATTAGTGATAATTTTCACCAGTTTTAGCTGCTATGAAATTATTATAAAATGTTAATTTAGATGAAACAAGCACATGGTAATTTGACAAATAAGAAACTAGTTTCTTCTTCAAATGAAAATAAGGGATTAACTCTTTCACTCCAGCAAGCCTCTCACAGCAGCTCGCAAAAGTTAAAACGATTGACCCCCAGTTTCTTTTTTGATGCAATTTTTTCAAATTGCTCAAAAAAAATACAAGCCCGAAATTGGTCGAAAATTAGCTAGCAAGCAGTTGAAATGAATTAACAATTTCAGCCTCTTTTGCAACTTCACCTCATATGACCTTCGACCTTAGTATGTGACCTTTAACCTCACCCACAAATGCCATTCCCAAGTTGCACCCATGACCTAAGTTTGCTCGAAATCCATCGAAATGTGCAGAAGTTATATCAGAGGCAAATGTCAACTCTTTTCACAACGCCGCTGCCGATGCAGACGACGACACAGACATCCACTACTATGCCATAATCCCCCTTCTATTTTTCAAGCCAGGGGGATAAAAATGATGCATGTTCTCCTCCTTGTGTTTTGGAAAGTATCTGAGCACCGATGCCGACATTGATATATTGTTGTATTCCTCCAGGAATTTCATGTCAACACCATATACAAACTAGGCGATAACAGTGACATTAACCAGACATTCATCAAAGTGTGCCAAAAGCTTGAGAAAATATTGTCTTTAACAACAGGGCATATCATGCAATGTCCAATTAAACTGAAAGTACACAAGAGAAGGGCTGGGGCAATCCATATTGGGTATGATACATTGTACCTTGGATAAAAAAAATGATGTTTTGATTAATCTGATAAATTTTGGAAACACTTTAAAGGGTCATAACAGGAAAGGTTTCAATTGAATTCCATTAAATTCCCAATTTTTTATCAGCACACATGCTTCGTTGCATCAAGATGTATAATTGTCAGGTCACACATAACAATTAGTTTTATTTTCAAATTTGATGATGCAAACTAAGGTTGAGAGTACGTAAGACAATATGCTATTCTCCTGCTCTCCTCTCCTAAGATTTTGTTGATATGCTAATACATTGTTCTACCATTCCTTATTATGGTTCATTTTTCAAATCGAATAACAATACAAGAATGTCAACATTCTTCATCATGTAAAATATCCTATTACATCAAAATAAACTCTGTCTCCCCCACCCCTGCCTAACAAGGAAATACCATTACCAAGGTGTACAAAGAAATGAATACACTTAGGACAATATGTACAAAGTGAAAGCAATTACTCCGAGGGGTGCCACCACACATGAAGACAAAACCAACATCCACCTGATATTGAGCTATTTCAGTGGGTGTGGGGTGTGTATGTACACCACAATCCATCAAGATTGTCGGCTTGTCTTTATGGTCCTAAACCAACATCAAAGTCCTGTTGGTAATGTCTTGTTAGTTGATCACCGATGATAGGAATGTTTTAATGACATTTTCATGGTTTATGATGTTCTATTATGAGCAATTAATAGATGATTTCCCATACCTAACATCATAAGACAAGTGCAACATTATTAAGAGAAAATGTTTGTCAAGAGATGCTTAGAATCCCAGTCATTTCATGCCCTAGATTTGGTTAAACTACATCAGCATCATTATAAGCAATGTAGTCTAGAAACTACATGAATTAAAAGGTATCCAACTAAACAAGTTGAAGTAGAGCATCAATTGTAGTGGGGAAAATGCTCTATCATTTCCCTCCCCCTTCTCAAAGGATAAAGTGCACAATTAATGAGATATTACAACATTTAGGCCTACTTACTCATGCTCTCTCATTTTTTCTATAATACTTATAAGTATATATGTCAACACATTTCAGAATTTTACAGCAAAAACCAGGACAAACATGACATCTCATGAATGTAAATATTTACCAAAATCATGATTTGACTTTCCAAATTGGATCAATAAACAAATTAATAAATTTATTCAAACTTACAACATGATGATGAATGGACAGAAAAGCACCGCTGCCATGACGATGAAGACAAAGCCTCCCTCCATGATATGAATGGTTGCTGGATATAAAGCATTGAAGGTCGCAGAGGAGACGAAAACCATCAAGGATTCCATACAAGCCACAATAGAAAACAAGCTGCCTGCAATCAAACATTCAAGATATGTGTACATTTACAGAAGTAAATTAAATAAGTTGCTGAAGTTTTGAGCTCTGTGAAATTACTGATCAATTGAGTAATAGACCTTTCAAAACACGACTTTCCGAGATTTTCCGAAACTGATTTTACACTTTCCGGCAATTGCGGACAGAAAAAGTGACTCTCTAACACAATAACCAGAATGTAAAGTTCGCGTTCTCGTTAACTGGTTACGTACGAATTCGACCTTGCAATTACGGTTAGCATTAACGAGTCCCTTTTAGTGTGATGCACTCCGAGTTGACTGGTAAATTTTGTAAGCTTAATCAGACGATTTCAAATGGAAATTTCACTCTTTCTGTCATTGAGCATATATATAAGTATGGTACCCCCGGCAAGAGTTGTTCAGACTCAGTGCCTCTAACCATGTATGGGTCTGAATATAATTATTTTTCACTTTTATTGCACTGCAAATGCGAGAGAATTTTCGGAAAATTTGTTTACAAAAAAGTACAAGCTAATGAGCTCATACATGATTGGTTGCTAAAACGGCCACGTGATTGACGTTCCGAAGATTTCCGAATGGATTTTTGAAATTGTCTATTGAATTTGATTTGATATTGTGGGGCACTTGTGGTCTAGCTGGACAGTGCAGGACTGATGAATGGAAGGTTGCAAGCTCGAGCCCTACTAGTGCTAACATGTTGTGAGCCTAAACAAAACACTTCATCACACTTTGTCATGTGAGTGCAAGAAAGTTGTATTTGCGATGGCTGCTATATGTTATTTATATTTATTATATACCTCATCACTAGATTGCAAACATTGCTCCATATCTTCAGGTGACACAGCCATTTCAAAAGCCACTGAACCAAAGCTGGAAATTTTATCAGTGTGTGATGCAAATATATGAAACTAGAATACGCGGTTCTCGGGCCGCGCGGTTCTCGACACAGAGTGTCGATCACGATGCCTCCGCCTTCCACCTTTGTTGAAAATTTGACCTTTGACCCAAACCTTTGAAATCTGACCTTTCTTTTGACCTTTGACCCCCAGTTTAAGGTCGGACGATGGGGTCACCATTGACACTTTTGATCGCTGGTCCATGACTAACAATTTGACACCTTAACCTTTGAAATTGGACAAAGTTGAAAAATAAGTAACATTTTATGCATAAATTAAGCAAATTAGATACTTAATTAGCATATTTTGCACTCAAATTGCAGCTGGCATAAGCGCAGCTCAATCCGCACCTACCCAATAAATTTCATGAATGTAGGGTGCACGGTTTGTAAAATATCCCATTTAAAGCATTTTATGCATAAATTATGCTACATTTTATGCATAAATTATGCAAATTAGGTACTTAATTAGCATATTTTGCGCTTAAATTGCAGCTGGCACAAGCGCAGCTCTATCCCTATCTACCCACCAAATTTCATGAATGTAAGGTGGACGGTTTGTAAAATATGCCATTTAAACCATTTCATGCATAAATTATGCAAATTAGGTACTTAATTAGCATATTTTGCTCCAAAATTGTTGGTGGATCGAGTTTGGCTCTAGGTCTACCCAGTCACCAAATATCATTAACGTAGGCCATGCGGTTTTAGAGATACGCGTAAAATAAAATTCTGCTCCGTTGAGGAGATATTGCCCATTGTATCTATGAAATTATAAAGGATTACATGTAAGAGCGCCATCTTAAAACGGATTGTATTCGTTAATTAAATGGCCGATCGGGCCGATTTTCGCATATGTGATGCGCCAATCAAAATAAGGTGGGGTTAAAATTTTGAAGGAGTGGAGTTTTAGCAAATGCTCCTTTCGGAAAATTTCTAAGTCCCTAAAATCACAAAAAATCACATATTTTCTGCTTAAAAACCGACTAAATTTGCATATTTTGCGCCAAAACTTTCAGAGAAAATTACTACCCTTACCACCAGTCCACCAACTTGCATCGCTCCATGCCTCACCAGTTCCGAGAAACGAGCCCGGACGGACGGACGGACGGACGGACGGACAACCAGAAAACATAATGCCTCTGGCGGAGGCATAAAAAGGCAGCTATTGCAGATACGACTTTCTTGCACTAACATGATGACTTATCTTGTCGACCCAAGCGCATTGGGGAGCTGCTGAGGGGGAATATCACAACCTAGGTGCTGATAGATAGGTCTGAACCTTTGGTTATTGGCTACAAATGGCCTAGTATAACTATAAGGCAAAATAGTTTTGATGATTCCCTTGTTAGGCATAATAATAATGTCCAGCGTTTGTAATCTTTGGATGGGAGCAATATAAATGTCAGTGTTATTATTATTATTATCACTATGAACTTTAACAGTCACCTTTCCTATATCTGTAGCCATGAGTTTTTTAATATGTGTGAGAATCCCAGAATTTGGTCATTTCAACCTTAAAATAGGCTAATTCCATGATCTTGTATTTTTTCAAATTCAATTCTGACATAATAGTAATACCTGAGTTGAAAGTAAACAAATCAAGGTCTCAGGAACTACTTTTGTTTTTTCCATAAAGCAAATAGAACTTTTTTATGACTGGTATAAGTTGGATGTTGCCTTAGTAACATTTTACCCTCAAATTTGCACCAAATAGTGATTTGGTACTGAAAGAGAGAAAAACATCTGAGTCTTCTGAGATTTTTTCTTATTAGTGTACAAGAAGACTCAGTGTCTACAAGTGCTCTATAGTACAATCATGTTTTAGTAATAAATGTTAATCATAGCTGAGTAGTGTGTTGTTGGAATTTGTCGTTTCAAATGTCACGCCTGTCACAAAAAACATGAAAAGTTTTTGCTGTGTTTTATTAAAAGGTCATGTTTTGGTGAAACATCAATATCTATCTTCTATCATGGAGTCTTCATCTGCAAAGCAATATACAAACATTCAGTGATTGCTTATTTTTCCACTATTACATCTCAAAATCTGTAACGCCTGTCACGATTCTAACCTATATATGTGGTCACACATGTCACGTTTTATTTTTAACTATTTCTAGCTCTGGGAAGTAATTACACTTATGTTGGTTTGAGTTACTAATGCATAGGACTTCAAAACCTTACAAGGTGGAAAATTCCAAACCCTGGCAAACTCTTGGTACATCCATTTTTTTCAAAATTGCCGCAAAAATAACATATTTTCATTATAAATCATTTTATAACAATTTGTAAATTGTTAAATACCCAAAGTTATAATCCTGTCGACTCCTACATGTTGCTCATTGTAGCATATCTGATGTATACAAATAGCATACATCAGATATGCTACAAGGAGCAACATGTACGAGCCGACAACTGGACCCTTTTGCCGCGGCGGTACACAATTTGTAAATTGCTAAATACACAAAGTTATAATCCTGAAATGGCTTCTGGGTCATTAGTCATTAAAAATGCTTCTGGAGCTGTACCAAACCAAATAAGATTAAAAATAACGTCATACACATGATTCAAATTCAAAATGGCGGCCAAAATGACCGCCAAATAGACTGCCAAACAGCACATTTTCATCAAAATCGAGAAAAACAAGTCTAATATCATGATTTATCAATAGAAAGAAATAATTAAGGTAACTACAAGATTAAATGTCATTAACATATATCAAGGTCAAAATGGCAACCACAATAGGTCTAAAATGACCACCAAAACACACTTGTGTCGCTCAAAATGGATTAAAAGCCATTAAAAAACACTGAAAACATGACAAAAATCAAATGACCAATACAAAATGACATTAAGGATTAGAACAGTTAAAATTTTCTTTCAAAGGTGTTTTTAACATCTTTCATTATATTGTTTACATAATAAGATCCAAAATGGCCACTAAAATCCATATTTGACCCTTGTCCTCCGAAGGGGGGGGGGGGTTGTTGCAATCCCCCTAAGGTTTTGCACCCTCATAAAAAGCAACCAGCCCCAGGCATTTGGGTAATCTCTTTTACATCCTTTGCGGTCATTTTGATGAAAAACCTATAGGGTACCACCTAAGGTGGGGTTAGGGTAGGCCGTCAAAGTTGGGGTGTAGGGGGGTTGGTGAAATCCCGGAAATGTTTAAGTCGCCATTTTGAGAAAAATTGTGCATGCTATAAGACTCAAACTTACAAGACATGTTAGAATCATCATTTCCCTTCTTAATTAGCAAAAAAACCGACGAAAATCTGTTATTTAGAACTTTTATAGCAAAATTTTGATTATAGTGGCCATTTTTGTCATTTATAATGCAATTTTGCCTGATTTTCCAATCGGAAAGTGCTTTATGACGTCAAAATTACGTAACGCCTTGGTCGATTTTGATGATCTTGGTATCGTTGGATAGGGGAGGATCATACCTATCTATTAATAGCAAAATCAAGTTCCAAAATATTAGGGTGGTTGCAAAAACCCTTCGGAGGAAGTGTTACAAAAATAGCTCAGGAGGACAAGGGTTAAAGCTCAAAAATAGATTAGACTTGCATAAGACAGTATCGAAAACTGTTGAAAATAAATCATAATCATTATCATAAATAAAGAAGTTATTTAACAACAGATTCATTGCTAAAATCAAGTGTGCACAAATGTCACGCCTGTCACGTCAAGCCTGTCACAAAATGATTTAGCCTGTATTCTCCAAGTTAAGAGCTACAGCTCCAAAAGGGAAATGTTTCCTGATTGGTTCCCCCAAGGAGATATACTGCAACATAATCAGAAATCAAATCTCCAGTGGGAAAGAGATAGAATTCAGCATTAAACCACATTTTGGAAAAGGCAGTGTCAGTTTAGGTCACGCCTGTCACGCACACTTTGTGTCCCCATTTTAAAGACAGTGATCGAGTTAGATTAAAATTTTCACTTTTTGCATCCAATATGGAATGTTTATTACAACATATAGGGATGTTTCCATAGTAGTGCCTGTAGATAAAATTTACCAGCTATTCTTAGAAAAAAACGTTCATGCAAAAGTCACGCCTGTCACGTTGGAATTGGCCAGTAGTCTTTTGGACCTGGCACAATTTGTGGTAAAACAGAACCTTCACTACCCCACCAAACCTGGGACCCAACTCACTTTGGCTAAAGCTCACCTTTTACAAACTGTCAGACCTTTTATACAAAATAGGTCCATGATTGCCTTTAATGCATTAAAAGATTGCAGGCCAGCACAATAGCCTGGTAATATAATATCTACCTTGTTCAGATGGGGATACTATCTTGGATAACATGGACCTCACTGTAGCAGCAGGGACAGCGGCAGGGGCCATCAGAATAGGCACTGTCAAAGAGAGTGGGAAATAAGGTGTCAAATTCCTGGTAATTCAGAAGAAATTTTCTCTTGTTTCTACTTATACTGTATACCATAGTTCCCAAGCCGGGGATTACCTTTTTACATTTGTAGGTGAGGGCTGATTTCAAAGGGTTGTACAAATTGCTTGAATATGTAACAAATTGGAATTTAGTACGCTGTGATTTTATACTAGGGGCACTCTTCAAAAATGTATTACTTTATTCTTTTTAATCTGAATCTTACTTAGCTTTTACAAATATAATTCAGTAACTTTTAATTCATTTAGTCTTCAAAATTTGTCTCAAATTCATCCCTCCTGTTGTTATTGCTTGCATTTTTTAATTTTTTTTTTATGATATGTCGCGCTAATAACCTGCAATCTACACTGCACACTAAGTAACTCTAAACATGTCTTTTCGAAAGTCAAAACGATAATAGGCCTATATGCCTTAAAGTGATACTTACCGAAAAACACCATGATTAAATTCCGTGCAAAAGCCAACAAGATATATGCAGAACTTCTGAACAAGATTGCGACAGAGGCTAATGTTGTGTCTCTCACAGAAATCAATTTACGGATCACAGGGATAGCAACTAATAACGTCACACCAACAACACAATTTTTGAGGCCTAAATAATAACCTGTGGAGTAAACAAATGATTCAAAGTGTAATTAGGATCTTTTTATTGGTGTTTCCCGCATAAAAATAAACCTAATAAATTAAATTTATTAGAACATATCATATAAATGAAATATAATTCCAATGCTTAGTTTGGTCCATTTTTTTCAAGCTTTCTAAGGTTTTGGTATCAAAGTACTGCTCTTTTTTTCTTCGAAAAATAATCAAGTGAAATTTCACAGCTGAGACCTATTCCGTTTTTCAGATATCAGTGAAAAAGTACTAATTTCAGCCAATTATGGTAAGCAT
>JXSR01S022282.1:14030-28814 GCA_000969725.1 Ophiothrix spiculata
ATTTGAAATAGATTGTCAGCTATTATGTTAAAAAGGAAAATATAATCTTCTCCGAGTTGCTAAATTTATAGGGGCAAAATGTACCTAATGTCCAATTGGAACACCCTATATAATGATATTTGTAATTTTAGCAAGTAAAGTCAAACATTTTACCAAAAACGACACATTTCCTTTGTTTTTTATATTGTTGTTTAGAGGCAAAAATCGACATATTCCAACAAAACTGACACATATATAGGCCTATTTTGTTCAACATTATATTTAGATGGGAAAAACGACACATTTCAACTAAAAACGGCCCATGTATTTATTATCATATGTAAAACTGATATTAGAGGGGAAAATCGACACATTTCAACAAAAACAGCACTTTTTTTTAGATAAAATGCTGAAGTGAACAATAACCCATAGAGAACAAAATTGATAGACTATCATAAGATATTAGGCACTATGATAGTAATCTCCATGACCAAATCAGTGGTTCACAGCAAGAAGAAGAGAACGGGAGTGCAGGGGTGCAGCCACATACACATGGCATAAGGTACAAATGCACTCTCCTCTTAAAGGATGTAATTCCATTCTCGGTAATGTCACCCAACTACACCTTCTGGTAGACTATTCCATACACGTACTGCTGTGTGAATAAATGTCCTATCTGTGGAAACAGTTCTGGAAACAAGAGTTGCAAGAGCATGGCAGGGCATCGATAGACTTGAACGAGTGGCTCTCCTGACAACATTATTGTTGAGGAAGCAAAGCATGAAGGTGTGCGGGACATGAACTGGTATGCATCTTATAAAGGACTGTAGCTGATGCCATCTGTCGTCTTTGGTGGAGCGAAGAGATGTTGAATTCAGATAATCTTCATCCTCGTCCACACCGATATTTCGAAGTGCCATCCTTTGGATTGAAACCAGCAGCCCAAGTGTAGTTGGGCTAGCACTCATCCATGAAAGAGATGTATATTCCATTATACTTCGTACTTGGGCCTTGTAGACGGTTGCTCTGCATCTCCGGTGAAGCTTGTTGGCCACTCTTCTTGAGGGCTCGCAACCTCTGCCCAGCTCGAGAGGCTATGTTGGAGACATGTTTTGTCCGTGTAAGTTTGCTGTCAATGGTGACACCCAGATCCTCCAGTTCATTCATCTGTTCTAATATGGGATTATCAAACACTAGGTGAGGCCTGGTTGGACTCCTTTTCCTAGAGTTGGGTGGGCAATACTGAATAATCATACTGAATAACAATGATTGAATTTCGATTTTTTTGTATTTCTTAAACTTTAATAGAATGCACCGGTCAAACATATGGAGCCAACTGTGAACAAACATGTCACTGCTCGGGTTGCGATAATGAAGTGGGATGTGTGTCAGGTTCATTGTGTGAGGATGGTTATGCAGGTTATCTATGTCAAGGTAAAATAACAATCACTAAAAAGATTATAAATATTTTAATTCAGTCAGTTAGTATATGAAAATTCATTTATTCGCAGAATCCAGTCTTTTCACTATACTATTCAAAATAGAGATTGACATTTAGATACAATTTTATAATTAGAAATGTTTTTAACGATTTGTAATCATTATGTATTCATCATGTCATTTATGCTATAATTAAGTTGATTAATAAAGTGAAGCTAAACGCTCGGCACTTGATTGATAGCGACGTGTACAAAAAGTCTTGCTAAAGTTAGCAGTATTTGTTTACTATTTGTCATCCTCTTTTGGTTAGAACTTACGAATTATTGTAAACAATATTAACGAGCATCCGCTGAAGTTTTTATTGATTGAAAAAAACGTCAAATAAGTAGTGATCATTATAATAGGGGAGGGTGGGGTGAGTTGGCCCTCGGGGTGAGTTGGCCCACCACGCGTTTCTGCTCACGTGACCTAGGGAGAATTATGTTACTGGTGATTTTTTGTCATATATAATGCATCAAATTTACCATCAAATTTACAAAACCCAGGTCATCCCTTTGTGTGAGTTATCAGTAAAACGAGTTTTTGAGTTACCTAAGTAAACTTTTTTAGCAAACGTAATTTTGTACTAGTGTCAAGATATTACTTTGCGGGTCCAAGTTATTATTATTGATTACGTGCTATGGTACATGTCCAACATGTCGTGGGATCAATTCTACTTTATCCTTTGTTTTGTTGGTATACCACGACACGAGGTTAAGTCAAAACTGGGACTATGGGGTGAGTTGGCCCACTACCACGCGGGGTAAGTTGGCCCTATGGCGAATTTGCCCAAGATGGTATGATAACCTATACTCAGACTCTAGCACAATAAAATTTATGACGTTTTAACACAATTTTAATTCTAAAAAAGTAAATAGATGCGTATAACAAGACGCAAGGAGTCTTAAATGAAATTGGTAGGCCTATATTGCATATATTGTATGCAGATAACACTTCATTTAAAAAAACATAATGTATGAAATGTGTCACGGTAAAATGAGTACAACTCTTTTTTTGTAAATAGGGCCAACTCACCCCACTGGGTGGGCCAACTCGCCCCGAGGGCCAACTCACCGCATCCTGTTGACGCCTTTTTTATTTTTTTAATTATTCAAATACAATAAGCCGCAGAGTCTTAGTATTTACATAAAACATAGCTTGGGTACATATCTATCTTGTGTTAACAGGAAAATCTTCTAGACCTTAACCTCTCCAATACAGGGGCGTTCAAACAAAAGGGGGCCAACTCACCCCACCGTCCCCTATGGGTGAGAGATGGCTGAGGGTTTCTTCTTAATTGTCTACATTACATTGTAACATGTCTAGCCTTGATCCAGACTCACTTATGAGGACCATGACTCCAACATCCCATCTTTCCCCAGGGGGAGGGAGCACTCCCATATATTGGCACGCGTCATGCTCCTGTCGATTGCTCCCCCCCTTTTATGCTCCGCTCTCACTCAATGACACCCTTTTCACTGAGCTGACACCCAATGACCCGTATTATTTTGAAAGTCAACCTTATAATCCTCTTTATTATGGTGACTCTCATCCATTGCCCTGATTTTTCGAGAACCTACACCGAATGAACCGCTCAATTTTTCGAAAATTTTACAAAAATTTCGAAGATCAGCGATTTCGTAAATGGCAAAATTTGGCTTATTTTATTCAAAAATGGACACCGAATGACCCTGTTTTTCGCTCTTGCCAGCAAATCGCTTGAAATGACACAGCATTTTAACTTATTTTCCGGATCCCGTTTTTTCCTATTTTTCAATGTATTTCTCACCCGTTGCCCCTACATTTCGAAAGCCGGTGTAATGAAATACAGCGTCCGTGTGACTGAAATGTCCTAGGGAGCTTTCGATTTCACGACGGCGACGTATCCTACAACGGTGCACATTACCGCGTATAGTGCGCGCCGTCCCTGCTACGTTCTAGACACACGTTGTCGTCTTAGCCAGAACAGTTATCAGGCTGTTTGTGCGTTGTAGACTCAAGATGACGGACGTATTACAAAATTTTGCGCCGCGGGAAAAATTGATATGGTTACCGTTGTAGAATACGTCGCCGTCGTGGATTCGAAAACTCGCTATTAAATCGTGTAGAACGTACTTGTACATGTGCGATCAATAAATCATTGATTACGGCTTATTCCGTGTAGTTCAATTAGACTCGGACTCCTGGTTTAGGGGGACACTCAGTCTCATTACACCGGTATAGGAGCATCACTTTCATATTTGAGTGCCTCCCCCCTCCCCAGCATCTCTCTCACTAACATGAGGTCCTTATAGTATAATAGTCAGTCTGATAATATTCAACTAACTAAGTGTTTTACGTAATTCTACCATTTTATTCTAGATAATCCCAACTCATTTATTGACATTATTATGTTTACGTTTATTTTTACAACTATATTCTAATATTTCAAGCCTTAACCCCAACGTAATACATACATGCATCAAAGTGTTATTTGACACACTGTTCATGTTGTGAATGAAATTTAAGACATTATGACAAAGATATTAACGACGTATAACGGTAGATTATTGGTAAACTCCTACATTCTCATATGACCTAATTACTTTAACTTATACACAATCTCGTATTTCCATTGGCGATGATTTTAATAGCTGATTAAAATAGTAGTTGCATCTTATCGTTTTAGTTCCAGATACCTGTGATTACAGATATTTTGGAGACTTGTGTGAATACAAATGTCATTGCAAAGATGACGTTAGTTGCGTACGAGAAACAGGAGGTGTGTGTAGCAACCGCCAATGTGCTGCAGGTTGGGGAGGTGGTGACTGTCAACAAGGTAAAGATATTCTAAACTAAAAAACATACCAATGAAAAATTATTACAAAATAAGAATATTAAATGATGACGATTATGGAGAAGGAGAGATTGAATGAAAGAAGGAACTATGTGTAGAAGAGAAAGAAGGAGATGAAGACACAGGATATATGCTTAACCCGTAGCCAATTTCACGCAAACAAAGAGGAGAAGAAAAAATTACTTGATGCCATTTTTCTTCTCTTTATATCCGAAGCCCTACCAGCTCTATATAGAAAACCCACGATATTGGACGTCAAAGGAACAACAGTAACGGTTTCGTGGGATGCGTGGGATCCTGACATCGATTATGGAACTGGTCCAGCTGAAAAATACAAACTGTACTATGCAAAATCAGATGACCCCTTGGAATCATTTATCGAACTTACTGACACTGTACAAGAAATTCCTGATCTTGTTCACGAAACCAACTATAAGTTTGCCGTCAGTGTCATTCGTGATATTGATGGTGAAATGGTTGAAGGAGTTATCGGACCTGAAAAAACGGCACAAACAGGTTGCGGTGGTAAGTTTATTCGGTATTCAAATGAAATAGGCTTAATCAGATGACAATTATGATACTGATCAAATGCAGAAATAGATAAGTTTAATCTAAGTCTTGAGACTGGTGTTAAAACGACATTTAAATTTAGACATTCTGTAATCAAAATCTATCAGGTGGATTTTAAGATAATCTTTATACTCACGTAAACCGTATATTTTGTTCCGAAAAAAATTCCTGAAAAACTAACTAAAATGAACTTTTGAACATGAACTTTTATGCTTTTTGGAATATTAAAACATATCTCTAGGAATAGTTTTTCTTAATTTTTTTATTTTAATCTTCATTTAAAAATACCAAAAATAGATAAAAAAAAACCTGAAACTGTTGACCCATTTTAAAAGGAGTTAAATACCTTGCTTGGTTAGTTCTGCTACTGGAATGTTGAGCAGTATCAGCAAGAAAGAAGACAAAAGATTGACTGACTCTTAAACAACAACAACAACTTCACTGCTTAAACTGCTTTTGACAAAAATGCGATTTATTCTTTTAGCTCGTGTAATTCAGGCTAAATGCAACATGCTCCTGCCATGATATATTTTTTTTAATAAAAGGTTAAAGTAGCAAAAGATGAAGATGTAAACAGTGTAAAAAATCCAAAAATTTGACTATAGACCATATCGACTTCATATAATATACATGATATAGGTACAAATTATTTTGATACAGCCAGTAAATGACATATGTGACAATTGTAGCGTGTGTCATAGAATATCGAGCTCTGTAGGCACTTATAGCACATATTCATGATGCCAAAAGCACCTCAATAATTTTATTATCCATGATCATGACGTTGTTGTTTTTGTTGTAAAATCTCTTATTAGATACTGATATATATACACATACCTTTTGTAAGGCGAATTGCCATTGAATATATATTTAGTGAAGCCTGCTTTAAATGATGTTTTGATATTTGAAATATTATTCACCAGACTCATGAAACAGAAAAAGCATGAGAGACGAAGGGTTTGCTGACGTTGTCAACCAAATGGTCAACCTAAACTATATTTAATTCTCCAAATTGTAACACATATGCCGGAAGCCCGAAATATATTTAATTTATCATATTAGATTCATATAATATTTTGCGCTGAGAAACAGAACATTTTAGGCAGATATATGCAGTAGAAAACAGAATCCCGCAGTGGTTATATCTAACAACATGTAATTTGATAATAAGTAACAAAAGCACAAAAAACACCTCCAAAATTACTTGTTTAATACTAAACTCAGAGCTGTTGATATTTAAGATATCTGGTATATTTATAGATTCATTTAACATTTAATCCTGCGAAACACAACATTTTACGCAGCTATCTGTTGGACAAAACAGAATCCTGCAGTAGTTATACCTAACGATTGCCTAACACCAATTTGATCCTTTTCGGATCAAACACACCCTTTTTTGATCCGAAAAGGATCAAATTTGAGGAGAATCTGGATCAAAATTGATCCGGAAAAGGATAAGCTCATATTTGATACTTTATCGGATCAATTTGATCCTTTCTTTTTAAGAGTGTAGTTTTAAATCAAAATATGAGCAAATATAACAGATAATAGTGCCAAACTACCAAGCTCTGCCCGTACAATTATCAGCTCAACAAAAATTATCTTATGCCTAGCTGGGCAACCATTTTAAATTGATAGTTCAACAGAGGTGATGTGTCGTAAACGCCAATAAACCCAAGACAAAACAACAAACTTTGAATGGCTAAAGTGCCCCAATAAGCCCAAAACAACAAACTGTGAATGGCCAACGTGCCCCAGTAAACCCAAGTCAAAACAACAAACTTTGAACATTGACTTAAGTGCTCCAATATAAGTATATAGGGGCACTTTAAACTTATGAATAAACATTCTTCACACAGAACCTACAGATTCACCAATGATTACTAGCATTGTCATCACAGGGCCAAAGTCACTTGAAGTTGAATGGACGGTATGTATAGTTAAATATTAAACTCGAATAGCTCTCAGTCAAGTCTGGCCATTTTCACGAAAAAGTGGACATGAGAACAAAAATTGAAAAAAGGATGTAACTTTTCAATGAAAAATGCTACCACCATATATTTGGTATTTAAAAAAAACTATTTTGAAGCTCTTTAAAGTGAACCTAATTTTAAAAAGGCCTAACAAAAATGTCTATGAAGTTTGTTTAAAAAAACCTAATTTTTGGTCAAGTTTCTTGATTTTCATAATGAAAAGTAGTAATTTTTATTTAATCCATTCTTGGTTGTTTACTTGGGTGTTATTGTTCTAAGTGGCTTACATAAGGATCAAAATTTACACATGAGGATGTATTTTTTTTGTTAATCCTGACCAGGCTTTACGGTTAAGTGCACCCAAAAATCAGCGGACAAATTGTCCTTCCGTTACCGTCCTTCCGTGACCATGATCCCTTCGCATTTCGCATTGTTAAAACATAACCGTAGGGAATATTTTGATGTGGTATGTGGCAAACTATTGCAGAAACACCAAGCAATGCATTCAGTAACTTTGAAATAAAATTTCGTCATAAATTTTATTAAAATGTCAAAAATGTACTCAAGGTGAAAAACCATGTCCGGTTTGCTGTCCTCCCGTAACCGTCCTCATTATTATGCATATTTTGCGACAGAGGAATTTTTATGAAAAAATTCCTGTTGAATATGAATGCTTTCAGGTATATTCAACTAAATATGGAATTAGTTTTATTTTATAGTTCTCGTTAGCTCAATCGGTTAGTTCTCGGACTGTTAAACATGTTAATTCATCTGCTGTATTGATCGTTTCGCGTTCGAGTCCAGGCTGGAGCTGAGTGTGCGAAAACTGTATATTCTATTATGTAAATTGCTCAAGCTAGGATTGTATATGATGGCATGTCATTAGGTGGGTATGCTAAAAAGATGGTGTTGTTACATTTTTTCGTGGGTTCTCGGACTTAATTTGATGTAAATTCACTATTCCTTAGCCTATTGACTTGTTTAATGTCTCATTTGAAAGCTTACACTTGCTGCTATTTGTGACAGTAATTTGGCATTCATGGGTTACATAATTTAAGAGAGACAATGGTTTGAACTTGGCAGTACAAGGGTGGTGGTGCCTAAGGATGCGGTAGATACCCAAATTGAGACAATTTGCCATTTTGGAAGGTTTGACACTGCTGGAACATTCACAAATGGATTCTGTGACCTCAAATACATACAGACAGTCACCAACATGGCTAAAATTTGGTATATAATTACAGTAATTGGCAAATTTATCATTTTTAGACCTTCCTCAGACTCCCTTCCCCCTCGATCACTTTTTTGGGCAGCATTTTCTCATTTTTTGTCCGATTTTGACAAATTTGGTGTCAAAATGTTCAGGGGATCAAGCTGCATCAAATAAGAATTAGGCAGAATGATTTGAAACATCGCCATTTTCTCCCCTTGTATAGCCCCCTTTAATTAATTGAAGGTCATCAACACCAAGACCCTAAGGGGTCTGTTTCAAGTTTAATGCATCAAAGTAACTATTAAAGTGTTTAGAACATATCCTGAAAAAATGAACTGTTTACCATTAATCATTCCAATTTATGACTTGCTTTAGTAAAAACAGGTAATTTTGAGAAAAACGTGTTTGAAAATTACAGTTTGCATTGCCGTCTATGGAGTAATTAACCATTAATTAGCTCATTATGCCAAAACAAAAGTGATATTTGGCTAAAGGTTACTTGAATTGAAAGAGATCAATAATATTAACATCATATCAAACACTTGTTTTTTTGACCATTATGACCATGTAACACATTTTTGACCCATCTCATGAAATGCCACCATATGCTCTGTAAAGTGTGCTGAGGCCGCGTGGAATTACAAGTCAGGGGAGGCGTAGTGCACTATAAATCACCTGCTATTTATTTATTTATCCAATTCAATTTTGGCAATGTATGTGTTTGAAATACAGAATGTGATTGTCCTTCCGTTACCGTGAAAATGCCCCACTGTATAAATGCAAGGATGACTCTGTGGTCTAGTGCTTTGTCATAAATACAAAAACAAGATTTGTTTTATTCAGTAAAAGCCAATGCGTTTACATTGCGAAATGATTATATAAAATTTTTAATCGAACAGTGATGGAAGGTACAATAAACTGTGAATTAGAAAACCAAGTTTCAAACAAAACATTTGATCTCTAATAGGGATTTATTTTAGATGTTTTAAGTGAAACCGAATAGCTCACATCTGCGAAAAATAACTAGACTAATTAGATATCATCAATATCCAGATCCCAGACGGCAGTGACTGGATCCAATGCTCATCAGGAGTAGAAGCCTTCCATATCACATATGGTACTGACTCTATCCAAGTTGTGGATAGCACTGATAGGAAGGCGACGATAGAAGACCTGCAACCTTGTACTGAGTATAATATTTTTGTAAGTGCAGCAAACAAAGATATGGTGGGACCTCCGAGTCAAGAAGTCACGGCAATTACAGGTAATTACTATTACGTTATAAATGCTGCTCCTAAGAGCAAACAAAAAATGAATAATAATTTAACATCTGTTTGAACCGAGTTAGACTATAACAGTTATTAATTGAATTCCCTTGACATGAATTTTATCAAATTTTCTTTAATTCTGAATTCCTTAATAAATAAACTTACATTTAGTCTCAGAGGAAAGAGGTCTCTTAATCTAAAAAGTCCTATACCTTAATGATAAAAATGCAACAACATATCAGAAATTTACTTTGGTTAAACAGTGGCTATAATCATTTATTTCAAGCACCAGCAAAAGTGACATCTTTGTCACTAAGTTCACAAATGCATGACGAATTGCAAGTCGAATGGACCATACCAGAAGACTGCATGGGCCTAGTAGATAGTTACATCATCTCATATCGACTAATGATTCGAGATCAGTGTCTCGATGTGGACGGTGAAGTGATAGAAGAAACCACAGCGGTTACTAACATTCGACTACACGGACTGGAGAGTTACTCAACTTATGAAGTCAACGTTACCGGAATACGTGATAACGTTGAAGGAGAATCAGAAACCAATTATGGTGTTACAAATGAAACAGGTCGGTCACTAGAAAAAACATTACCATACTGCAATTATTGACAAAAGTGTATGGAGCAAAATCAAGAAAATAGTTTTAAAAACTGTATATATTTAATACCCCCTTGTTTTGGTTGACACCTTCGCTGCACGTGATCTCCCTCCAACGTCCCTGTCTACATATTGGTCGAGAACGACATTTTGTACTTCACCACTGTACAGAAAGCACGGAACTGCATTTTCCTGATCGTCTGGTTTTGGCTCAATAAACACATTTGTCAAAGATTGTGGTTTAATGATAAACGGATAGTTATTTTCAGCTGACCAACATTTGACAGACAAGGTTTATTTAAAAAAACCTTTTTGTTTTATGGAAGCATAATAGAGCCACTATTTGGCTTTAAATTTATATACCAATATTGCAACATTGATATTTTCTATCATGCATGGTTATAAGTGTTGTAATTTTTTTTCCAATATGGCCGCCAAATCCAAAATGGCCGCCAAAATTGAAAAAAAAAATAAGGACTTTTTGGTATGGAAACATAAAAGAGCAACTATTTGGCCTTAAATTTATATTTCAATATTTATTTATTTTTTCTAACATGAATTGTTATGACTGTTATGAATATTTCAAGCATGGCCATCAAATTCAAAATGGCTGTCATAGTGAACATAGAATAAACAAGCAATAAGTCTGTTCTGAATTTAGATAAGCTTGGAATGGTCATTTTTGAACATATGTGAAAGAGAAGAACTACTGGCAATACAGTATGGCTGAGTTATATATTATATGGCCCCTATAATACCCACCAAAAAATATGATTTAGTGTGAAACATTTGATCTCACCAACTGCTTCAGTCCCGTGAAAAGAAACAAGTTGCCTCTCTTTAGCTGCCCACAACCAAGACTGCATCAAATCAGAAACAACAAGTCCAGTCACTTATTCAAAGTAAACTTTTTTTCTCCCGACCATATGAATCCTGCCAGGTACGATATGGAAACATTGGTGATTTCTTCTCCCACGAGAATCAAGCCTGCCCACCTTCAATTTGGGTCTTACGCACAGGAACTAAAGCTGACCTAGCAGAATGTCTTGAAAAACAATGCCCTGAATCAGTCAGAGACTGCCCTGAAGGTGATGTCAAACTTATCGACGGTGCAGCAATTTGTCAACATCTTGAAACCAGGAGCTGCTAAAACGTTCCTTGAGTATGCCAAAAATGTTTACTTACCATTCATTGAGTCCCAGTTACGGAATACCAAGAGAATGGATGTCATTTGGGATCAATATCTTGCTGATAGTTTGAAGTCAATGACAAGACAACATCGGGGGAAAGAGAGCACGTAGACGTGTTGGACCAAATGTCAAGATTCCTGGCAACTGGGCTGAATTTCTACGAGTAGATGAAAACAAAACAGAACTGTTTGCCTTCCTTGCTGAAAAAAACTACCACGATCAAAAGTGATCAACAAGAGGTGTACTCTACAATTGGCAAATTGGTGCTGTGTAATTCAGACAGAGAAGACACAGAGACCTAACAACCATGTTTACATGAAGAAGCCAACACAAGCCTGTTGCTGCATGTTGCAGACGCTTCTATGCGTGAATACAAAAGAGTGATGATTCGTACGGTGGATACAGACGTACTAGTGTTATCAATAGCGCTCTATTTCCAAGATGAACCTTGGTGAATTATGGGTGGCATTTGGAACAGGAAAACAGCCCATACCATAGAAAATTCACTGGGTACAGAAAAGGCCCAGTCACTACTTATGCTTCACTTGTTGTGACTATATATACATCCTCCTTCCTACAAAAAGGAAAGAAAACAGCTTGGGACACCATGAGAATTTATCCAGAAGTTGTCCGAACATTTGTAGCATGCATTAGGAAAATCTGCGACACAAGAGACATTGAACAATCACATGCCAACACTTGAAAAATATGTGATCATGATTTATGATAAGACAAGCACAATAGAAAAGAATATTATTGTTCACTGAGAAGGGAGATCAATTGACCTTATACCACCTACACATTCAGCTCTTTAGCATGCACAGTGAGCTGTGTACCAAGCTGGATATGTCTGGAGACGAGCATTGCTTCGTGCACCTGAACTGCCAGATCCAAGTGAATGGGGTTAGGAGAAGCACACAAGAGGAAAGTTGCATGTGTGGGAACCTATTTGGTCTGAATTACCTGAACCGTCAAAGATATGCCAAGAACTTCTCAAATGCTGGTGCAAGCCTGTTAGTGATGCCAACGTGTACATGTACAACTTACTTACGGTACTTATGGCGAGTCGTGTCCTCGAACCACAATGGCCCTCCAAAGCTTCCTGTCACCCATGGCTGTTTCAATTTCTGGTCCTTCCAAACCAGTATCCTTCCGAATATCTGTATATGTGAGGGGTGGTCTGCCTGGTTTTCTTTGCCAATGTTTAGGATTCCCAAATGCACCAATTCTGATACAGGAGCTTGCCTGCTTCTGTAACAGTGGCCTGCAAAACAATTTCTTTTCTCTTATTTTTAAGAGATATTTGGTAGTTCTACAGTTCTCCATACTGTTCCTTCTTGGTTTTATGCTGTTTCCAGGGAATGTTGTAGATCATTCGCAGCATCCTTGTGTACCAACCATTAAGGCCTTTCCCAGCTTTCCAGGTAATTGTCCATACTTCACATCCATAAAGAAGGTATGATGTGACTGTGGCTGCGAAGATGGCATAATTCAAGGCATTTGGCAGAGCTGACTTCCAGATCTTAGTTAGCTTGTTACATGCTTTCCAGGCAGCTGCTTTGCTACTTTTATATCCTGTTCTGTGTTTGACATGCACGCTCCGGGGCACGCTTCAAGATATTTAAAATCTTCTACTTCCTCAAGGCTGGATCCATCCCTTTGTCTTGACAGAGACTGGCAGTTTTTGGTTGTAGGCCATTTTTTTTTTGTCTTTTTGGTGTTCATTTTTAGTCCTACAGATGATACAGATTTTTCTACTCTGTGGAGAAGATATTGCGCTTGATGAATCTCCTCTGACAGTGGGGCTTTGTCATCTGCAAAGCCTAAGTCAGTAAGCACTTTTTGGCCAACTCTCCTGCTTTGCCTCTTGTTCAAGTTCTACCTCATTTCCATTTATAGCTTTCCTCATTGCATAGTCTAGGGCAAGCACAAAAAGATATGGTGCTAAAGTGTCTCCCTGTAGTACTGAGGCTAGAATATTGAAAGCCTCCGTCTCTCCATCAGGTGTTATCACTTTAGCCTTAGTGCCTTGATACATGATTCCAACAGTATCAACAGTCTCTTTAGGAATTCCATAGGACCTGATAATTGACAACATTTTGCCACGGTGGATAGTGTCGAATGCCTTCTTGAAATCAATGAAAGTGATAATGGCAGGCAAGTTGTTCAGTTTCACACCTTCGATGATACGTCTTAAGGCTAGAATGTGGCCAACTGAGGTTCTCCCTTCCCTGAAGCTATTCTGGTTTGCTCGGAGATGATGATCAAGTTCATTTCTTATTATGTGCAAAGGAAACTGTAAATGCTTTAAAGCAGACTTGGAAAGCACATCATGTTGTAAATGCCATGGTAACTGTGAACGTTCTTGAGTTAAAGACACTAGATAACCATGTGTAGGTATCCACTTAACAATGTGGGATAACAGACAAAAACACATAAGTTTAACAAATGTGCCTGACTATTTCTGGAAGCTACGGTGTGTCAAGTTTGTTCAATGTTTTAATTACAAACTAAACATACATGTAGCTGCACCATTTGTTCTGTTCAACTGATTATAGCAAACTTGTATGTTAGATAAGAAATTTGGCTGCCGTTTTGAACTATGAATTCACATATATGATGTAGCTCAAGAAATGTAACTACACTCTTAGAAGGCCGGGATCAAATATGCGAGTAGTTTTCGGGATCAATATATACAAATGGATCAAATTCACCAGGATCCTTTTTGATCCTTTTTTAGGATCATTTTATTTTGATCCTTTTTGATTACAACATCAAAGTTTTGATCCGTATTTTTGGATTACTTTGATACGGAAAGGATGACCTCATATTTTGATACCGCGTTTGGCTCCAACGTCATCTTTGCACCGTACCCCATATCCACTACATAGCGGGGAATGTATACAATGGTGTAACAAACATCATGTATAAATACGTTGATTTCATCACACAGTTACGTGGTCGAGTGGTTAGAGCGTCGGACTCGTAATTACCAGCAGGTATAAGTGCGGCGTGGGTTCAAACCCTGCTAGGGTAACTTCAGCGTGATGTTTTTATGCAGATCTTTTTATAAGAAATATTTGATCCTTTTTACGGATCAAAAATTGTAATCCTTTTTTGGGGATCATTTTGATCCTTAAAGGATAAGCTCATATTTGATACCTAAAAAGGATCAAAATTGATCCTTTTTGTCTCATATTTGATACTTTCTTTCTAAGAGTGTATGCTTCACTCCATCATCACAAGTGGGAAAACGCAAAATTTCAATTATTCAAATATTATTATTTTACGCTTGTATTTGATGATATATTTTGGGGGTCATTTTGAATAAATGGCAGCCATTTTCTTTTAGTTAGCAAGTGAGATTTTGCATGAAAGGGTTATAAGATAGTAAGATAGTTAAATTTATCGTTACATGACACATAAATTGTTATTATTGTGCTATAGATTTTTATTGGTTTTATAAAAAAATCAAAATTTTGGAGGCCATTTTGGATTTTTGGCGGCCATTTCGGATTTTTTGAAGCCATTTTGTTAGAAAACATGTTAGATGTAGCTTAAGAAAGGCCTTGGATAATTCATCTTAACATTAAAAGTGAAACAAAGTTCAAATGTCTTTATTTTATATTATCTTAGGCTTGTATTCATTGAAATGTATATT
>JXSR01S022283.1:23343-34107 GCA_000969725.1 Ophiothrix spiculata
GTCTGTCAAAAGTAATTTCTAAGCAGATAATGGTACCGTCTGGCTTATGATGAGATACAGTTATGAATATATAGAATTGTGAACAAAATTTGGATTCTTGTGATACAAAGTTCAAGAATATACTTATAAATTATCTTGATATTGTAAACCGTCAAGATTCTATTTATTCAGATACCTCCGTCTGAAACAACATGAATTATATGAAAAGTATCACTCAGCTTAACCAAGATGATAGGCTGACATTTTGTATGCAATAGAGAGAGCTTGATTACAAATTGGTTGGTAACAAATTGGCAACCTGCAAACAGTTCGATGTGTCGAGTCTTTCTTGTAATTAACAGGAGTCCAGTTAACAATGTGGTTTTCCTGTGGAAGTTGCACATGTGTCATCTTTCTGTTGCATATATTCCTGCACAAAATGGTGTAATATTTTTTCCAAGTAAATCAAAATCCCCATTTTAGCTTGAAAGTTCACAGGGAATTGTAATAGATCTAAAAAGTTATAAAAAGAGTCACAATGGAAATTTTGAAACTAATTTTTATGTTTGTTTGAATAGATGTTGCTGTATATCTGTAAGCTTAATCTTAGCCATCTTTAATGGTATTGTTGTTGGTAGATTTTATTGATGAAGATACACACATGACACACATTAATTTCATTTTAATTTTTTTTTAATTTTTGCATTTCACCCACTCACAAGTTTTCTATATATCTGCATTGTGATACAGAAAGCCTGTATTTAGATAACAAACACAATAGACATACATGTAGACTGTGTCACAGCAGAATCTATGGTCACAACAACATGGATCATACAACTGCCTGCCTTTTTCAACTTGTTTAACCTACATTTGACCCCTTAAGAAAAGACTGGATGATCGTTGGTCCATGGGCAACATTTTGACATTATTTCTTTTGACATTTTACAATATTGAAAAATTGTTGCAAGAAGAAAGAAGAAACAATTACAGTAGTGGACCCTGCCGGAAACTACCACAGGGTAAATAATTTGTATTAAAAGATCCCTCATGATAAGGTACTGATGACAAATTATATTTTAAAGTACAAAAACTATTACAAGCAGGGAACAACATTTTTTGAAATATATAAATGAATAAAAGTTAAATAATAAATTGTCTGTCTCGAAGTTGGGCACATTTGTAAAATTGAAAAGTTGTGAAAAAAGACACACTTTTTGAAACATTTCCTTGCTTTATTTGTAACCTGACTCACTGATTCATTGAGAAATGTTCACTAGTGATGAAAAAATACATTTCCCATTATCAACTTTCAAAGAGACTACTTCTGGGCCTGACATTAGAATATGGCTACAAATGATAATCAATTGTGAAAAAAGTAGTTTCAGAGTTTTAATTAGAAAAATGCAATCCCCTGCCCCTCACTTCCTTGCTTCCATGTCCACTAAATTTGAAACAATTGAATCTGTTGCATTTTACATATTTTAAAAATAGATTTGTTTCTATCAATTTAAAGATTTTATGAGTTTGATTAGGAGGATTTAATACCCGTTTCCCTTCATCTCCCCATCCCCTTCCATTAGTACTTAAGAAAGTTGAATTTGTTATATTTAACATATTTCAAAGCACATATGTCAACATCAATTTACAGATTAAATGAGTTTTAATTAGAGAGACGCGATCCCATGTTCCCTTCTCCTCCCAATCCTGCTTGCTTCCATTAGCACTTAATTTTGAAGAGTTTAATTTATTGCATTTTACACCTTTTAAAGCAAATTATGTCTGCATTTATTTTACATATAAACATCATCAGTAAATATAATGACAATTGTCATAAAAGATAACCTATTTTTCTTTGTTATTTTGTTTTGTCCTGTGGCGTTTCATGGGAAGGGGGAACTTGAGATTTGGTTTGGACAGGTGGATAAGGTTAGTGGATAATTATTGCATTACATATTAGATGTGCCAAAAAACTCAAAATGGAGATCGGTTATGGTTACACTAACTTGAATTCAGAATGCCTTTGTCTCCTTTTTAATGAGTTTATTTTTTGTAAAATTTTCAATAATTACTATAGTCTTAGGATACCTAAACTGCATCATCTTAAAACATTTGATTCTAGTTCAACATACTAAAATTTATTTTTTTTGTGTGTGTGCAAAAAAGCATGGACTTTCTGTTAAAATTTATCCTTGTTTCTATAAAGTTATCCATAGGAACGATGCAGTTTAGTTGATGCCATTTTATTCTATGATAAAATGATATTATTTCTATTCTGATTTACTGATATATTTTTTAGAAGATTGATTCCTAAAGTGAGAGAATATGATTGCAAGGAGCGGTACTGCTCTCAAAATGTTCAACAAAACAAAACAGGTGTGTACGATGCTTTAAGAATAACTCAAAATCACAGTACGGTTACAAACTGGGATTGCAATATTGATGTTATGTTTGCAAATTTGCAGGGATTGGTTTGATCTTGCCATTATTATTTGAACCTACTGATTAAACTTTTACGCCAAACCCTACAATTACTATAAATGATTAATTTTTATAAGCGAGCATCCATGAGGAACCAACAGTAAAGCCAGCATTTTTAATGTTGATATTCAGAGCAGAATACATGTAAAAGTCGTTTTCTGACAAAATTGACATTTTTGCATATTTTGAATGTTTACTTGTATACTTATACTTACTTGTATACTTGGTTGATTAGTCCTCTTCGCCGATGGGCAGAAATCTCAATTTCTTTTTAAAAGTAGCTAAATTTGCGCCAGGATTTAGTAAGATAAGTTGTGTATTTTACCATTTGTGGAAATATATTTTGATAATGTTCTTGTAGTTTTATTTGTTCATTTTTCTTGTTTATATGTTCCTGTGAACCGGAAGAATATACTTTCCGAAAGCTAGTAAGTCCGTCTATTAATCGTCTTTTTTGTGGATTATCCGTTTCTTGTTAATTGCTGTTTGGTAAGTTTGATATATATATATTTTTGTTTGTGCATATACTAGGCCTTCAAAGTTATTGATAATATTTTTTTCTTTTTGTTATTTTTTTAAATTTTTTGTACACATTAGGCTTATGTTATTATCCTCCCCACATTGAGTTGGCTTCCTTTGTTTTTCTTTAATCATTTAATTGTACTCTAAGTAACCTTCTGTATCAAATTTGATCCTTGATGTGTTTTGTCACCTTGTCTGTTGGATCTACTTTATATTTATATTCCTAAAAAGAAGCACAATGATTTAAGGCCACAAAAACAGCTTAATAAGTCAAACTTGAGGGATCATTGGTGGTAACATTGGATTAGAATCTTCCAGTAGACCACTCAAATGTACATGGTCCAATTTTTTAAAACTTTCATTTGAAAAATTGCCACTAAAGAGGTGGGAATTTCAAATTTAAGATGAATCTTTCTAGCTGTTTTCGTTTTACAGCCAATCTTGTATTTCACATTTGCCTATAATTTAATGGTTACCATAATTACTCATGTTTTCAATAAAATCTCAGTGTGAGGAGCCTTAAATTTCAAACGAGGAAACATAAGAAATATTTTTGCAGGCTCCCATCAAAAGTCTCAAAAACTTTAAAAGTTCAAGCAATTGAACTGGACTCCTTTAAATTTAACATTAAAACTAAAATTAACATTAAAATGTTTCATGCCATGGGGTATAGAGGTTACACATTGCTGATTTCCCCCCAAATAACAACAAGTTTACTTAAGTGTTCATTTTGGTTTTGTAAGGAATGTACTGGTAGGAAATTTAAAGAGACACCCATAAAGAATCCAATATTATTAAAATGGGTCCAATCTATGTACCAAAGCACCCAAATTTGGGGTCAAATTCCAAAGAGAGGGATTTTTTTGTCCAACAAATTTGCTATTTGCGCTCATACTTTCCAAGTTTTTGTGAAAAACACAGGAAAAACGACACAAATGTTGATTATTTAAAAAGTAAACTCATCAAATTACAAGCAAAGAAAAGGTACAATTGAGGTTCAGAAAGATTGATTTTTTACCCTTGTTTGTGGTTATAACCACTTTTGTGACAAGTCCCCCACCTCAATTCAAATTATAGCTTATGAAATTCTGCAAATTATGACACTTAATTGATTAGGGTAGCTTATTCCTATATGCAAAATGACCATTTAAAGTCAAATTTTCACCCACAAAGTAAATTTTAGAACCCATTGTACAGATAACTGCAATGTTGAACCTAAATCAAGCTCATCATTTTAATTGCATGTATGGCACGTCACAAATTGATGCCGTTTCGCTGTGATCTTCCATTTGATTGAAATTTTCTTTAAAAAAAAAGACTTTCCAGACCACTTAAGGCCCTTATAAGTCAATGTTGAGTTTCCCGTCCGCCGCCCGCGTTACGATTTTGGACCCGCGTTGCAAAAGTGAAAATCCTAAAATAATTCATTATTTTAAAATTAGCCAATTACAACGATGTTTTTTACCCTTTTCTGCGATTTTGAATCAATTTGAAACTTTTTTCGGTACACAGTCATCGGTAAATAATTCCATAAATAGCTTCAATTCTGCTTACGGTAATCTCAACTACACATCTTTTACGCAGTGCATCGTATGCACGGTGCCCGCCTGTTATCGTGTGGAAGCCGTGGAAGCTTCTGAATTTTGCACCGATCCGGCGATCGTCATAATTAAAAGCAATTTGCGATCATTTTTTTTCTTTTTTATGCCCTTTTTTGTAAGTTTTTTGGCCGTTTTTTTAGATTTATTAGAATCAATGTTTGTCTCAGTTAGAGTGAAGGATGGTGGTGGGGCCATCCTTCCATGCACAATTACTCATATTGACAATAATTCCACCTTCATGATTGAACTGTAGGCCTACTCTGTTTGTGAAGATGAAATTATTTATTTATTTATTTATTTATTAATTTACTTATTTAATAAATAACATTTATAAACAACATGTCAAAAAGTGAGTGTCTCAATGTAGTTGTCATTGAGATATTTATAAACAACATGTCAATAAGTGAGTGTCTCAATGTTGTTGTCCCCTAAAAATCGCGCAAAATAGTCGATCAAGAAAATAATGAATAATGAATAATGAAATAGTTGCCTCATTGTGAGCTGAGCAAAATGTGACGGGAAACTCAACATTGACTTATAAGGGCCTAATACAAAAATACAAAAAGTTTACCTCAGAAAACATTTTCTTCATTCTTAGTTAAAACAAAACTGATATGATAATAATATTTTATTGGCTATAACTCAAAACTGTAGACTTTCAGTATATTTCTATACCTTCCTACACATTAACAAATAAAAAACAAGTACATGAGTAGCAGTCTTGAAAAATGGGTGAAAATCATAGTTTCAAAAAGTTTGTAAGTTTGCCATCTGCTAAATACATCGATCAGTCCAGGCACTGCTTTCGTGTTGCGCTTAGTCAAACGCCACCTCTGCTATATCAATGCATGCATGTATTGTTGCAACGCGAACACTGTGTTCTTGCCGGTCATTAACAGAAGTCATTGTTACCTGATAATGACCGTGTAGTTGTTTGCTTAAAATGAGAAATAATCTTATTAGATTGGACTGTGCTATCACACGGTTGTGATATCACACAGGTTATTGAATTATTTTAATGGCCATGTCCTAAAACCACTAACTTTCATTATATTTCTATACCCTCCTGCACATTAGCAAATATATATAAAACAGGTAAATGAGTATCTCAATTCCTTCTCTCTCAATATTCCAAATATCCATACAGGCTAATACAGTGTGTTACAGTTTTGTCAGTGCTCATATTTGTGTGCCTGTCATTATAACTATTATTTGTTTGTTTTTAGTAAAAACATAAAATTTCTAATCATATCATACAGCCGTAGGATAAAAAAATCAAAATCCAAACAATAATGACTTGACCTGTTTGTCACTCATTTCCTGTTTGTGTCTGACACGTGGAACTTGAAGGAAATTTCTGTTGATATAAGGTTGCTACTTTCCCTGTAGTCAAGATTTAATGAGAAAATATTGGAAGGACATTTGGCATTTTGAGAAGTTTTATAAGCATGTGAGATGTAATGAAGCAAACTGATTCAGAACCTAGACAGTATGATTATGAGCAAGGCTATAAGCTGGGTATGGGTAAGGCTTGGAGGTAGGAGGGTCCCCCTTGTATTGAGTTAAAGGGGCAATTTATGATTCAATTTTCATTCTCAAGGTCACCTCTATGAAAATTGAGTTTTGCATCTAATACAATTTTAGAAGTTTTATAAGCATGTGAGATGCAATGATGCAAACTTATTCATAACCTAGACAGTATGATTACGAGCAAGGCTATAAGCTGGGTATGGGTAAGGCTTGTTTAAGCTATGTTTCTTAACTTTAAACACATATATCTCAAATTCGTATTTTGCTTTGCAATCTTATTTATTTTGACAATATCTTGACAATACAAAGCTCTATAATGCTACGAAGTGAAACATATGCTCAGAAGAGAAGTGAAGTGATAGAAGGCATTTAATAAAAAATATTTTAAGTACGTTTTTTACCCCAAAAATGTATTTTTTTCCAAAATGTGCTTTTTATGGCTACAAATCCATCAAAATATCACTTTGCAAACTTTATTCATGATTTCCTTCTATCATTTCATTCATAAAGTTGCTATTAATGAATAAATCAGTGTAGGAACTGAGCAAACATATAAATAAAAATTAATCTAGTGTGAAGGTTTAATTTTCCAAGATGGCCACCATTTACATGGCAACCATGAAAACAAATGAAATTTTACCGTAAGTATTTAAAATATGTGAACATAGGATCATTATTACCAAATTATGGATAAATATTACCTATAATTCAGAGTTGCATAATGGCTCAATATCATTTTCGAATTTTGTACCTGCCCTTAAAATCTGACAAATTGTAAGTTATAAATTATACAATTTTTAAATTTAGTGTGTCTGAGAATTTCTGAAAAGATTAAGTTAGCATGTAAGTATCTTTCATATATCTGTCAACTTGTGCAAATTTGCATAATAATCTTAATGCTGACTAGACTAATAATTTAAGCTGTCAAGATTTAAACAAAATATGAATTTCTGATGTGCTGCATCTAAATTAGTTTATCTACGTCAGTTTGACTTTATTTTTATGAAAAGCAATAATCCCGGACATTATGTTTGCATCAAATATATGATAGGAAAAAGCAATAATCCCGCATATTATGTTTGAATGCAAATAACAGATATTATACAAGTTATGAATATCACATATATATCCTGAAAAATAACTTCCTGTTATCTTCACTGGGGAGAAAAAATAATATTACAAAAGTAGGAATTGGGATGTGCTGCAAAAATGCAACCAAGTTTCATTTGCTTTGGCATTTCAATGGGCCTATTTTTCAAACTTTTCTAAAAGTGGCTCAAAATCTATCATTAAGGTGACAAACTCCTTCATAGTTTTTCATGAACATGTTGGTGAATATGGGTATTTGTTTTGTTTTTGTATCACTCAATTTTTGAATATTTTGAATAAATACGTAAGATTAAAAAAACACCTCTAACTCCTGTTTGGGAAAAGAAGAGATGGCTTTGCCTTCATAGTTTTTCATGAACATGTTGGTGAATATGGGTTTTTGTTTTGTTTTTTTATAACTCAATTTTTGAATATTTTGAATAAATACGTAAGATTAAAAAAACAACCTGTAACTCCTGTTTGGGAAAAGAAGAGATGGCTTTGCCTTCATAGTTTTTCATGAACATGTTGGTGAATATGGGTTTTTGTTTTGTTTTTGTATAACTCAATTTTTGAATATTTTGAATAAATACGTAAGATAAAAAAAAAGTTTATCAAAGTATTACAGTTTTGTCCTGGTATCGCATCATTGCATTTACATTTTAAAAATTCACAAATCCTCACCCTTATATTATGTCAAATGCGTATCAAGGCTTTAACAGCAAAACACAAAAATTATAAACACAACAGTGTAATGCTGATAACTTGTTGCCAAGACAGCAGTTCACCCCCTATTTTAAAGCAGTTAGCCTGTTCCGAGGAAGGAAACATGAAAAAAAAAAACAGTCACAATAATAAACTCAATGACTACAGCCTTCAAAATCATTTCAGCACATCCCTCACAAAGTACTTCCCTGCCATAGGGTTTTCTTGAATAAAATGTAGACAAGATAATTTTGATGTATACAGTAAAAACATTATGCATGATATATATTGTTGAAAAGAAAGCAAAAACAAAACAGAATTTCTTGTAATACACATGCAAAAAAACTTTAAAATTCTCAATTTCCTCCATTTTTTACATTAAAGGGCAAATTTATATACCCAAGGGAAATTAAGAGCCATCATCTCAAATCAGAGCCATAGGATATATTTGAATGTGACTTTCATAAATCCATGATTACAATCTTGCATCTAAAGAAGAACAATGTTTTTTGCCTCTTCAAAGACTTCTCCTGTTTTGATGTCTGTTCATTTTGAGATATAGGCTACAAGATATGAGACCTGCTCCCCAAAAGAGTGGAAAGTTAGACTGTGCATGCAGTAGGTCTAGTGTTTTGAGTTCCTGTTTCAATATGAGAAACTTTTTACCTTATTATAAGTATATGGTAATGTGTGACAGAGCCTTATGATAATAATATAACTCACATTAATTTCATGCATGTGTATTACAGAAATGTTTAACTTGTATGATAATGCTTATGGTACTCCAAATTTTTTCACCAGGTGATATCTCTTAATATGTGTGAATTTTAGCAAAATATATATTTTTTCAAGAGATCTGATAGGAAAAAAGGGAAAAACAATACTACTCTATAATTTGCCCAGAGAAAATTTTGCTTTTCAAACATATTTTTGAAAGATTAAGTTTTACTTATGTCCATTCACATCGAATCATCCTTAAATGCAACAAATTCATAAAAAGTTATTCAAATGCTGTATTGATTTTGTTGCAGATTCACAATCTTTATGATTGCTTTTTAAAGCAAATGTGCTTTAAAAATCTCAATTTCAAGAAAAGGATAATAAATATAAAGGGTTTTAGGTGCCACAGTAAATGATCCCATTTTTGCTATCTACTTAAGATAGCACTTTTTAAAAAATAAAACTTTTTGCATAACTGCTGTGTTTTGAATTCAAATTTTCCATTTATTGTGGTATTCCATTATCATATTAGAAGATTAGAATAAGCAAAACATATGATTGTGTAATTCAATATTATTTAGCCATGATATCGTTCTATAGAGGAGAGTTGTTAGGATTATAGAGGTGTTGAAAACAAAATTAATAGGCCAAGTTTGAAGTTGAAAGTTCTGCAATGGTTTGTCACTGATCAAAATCAATATCATGACAATCTCCTATATGACATTATTATCTGTGTATTTTGAGACACCCCTTTGAAACATTTGGAATGGAATAATGGAATAAATGTTCAAAAAGCTTTTTTTTTTCATAATTCATAATTTTTAATCTAAATGTTGTCATATTTTTTGTAAAAAAATAAAAAGGAACTCCATATTTGAATTTTATTTACAAGATACACTCAGAACATGTAAAACTAGCCTACAAGACTAGAAAGGCAAGATTAAGAAAAAATAGGTCATGTCATATGCATGCTTCAGAGTCAACATTGATTAAAAACATGTGGTTAAGAGTGAGTAAATACAAATTGATGGTAAATATAGAATTTTGAGTGGAGTTGAAAGGTTTTGGATTTTATTATTTTGAGTGAAGTTTAATTTACATTTTAATTCAATTGTTACTTTATGATGAATTAAACATAGATTCCTTAATGCCAAATGTTACATACTTGTTCAAAACTATGTTTCCTTGAAAATGTCAAGAGGTTTGTGATTCCATATTTAATACTTTTCTTTAACTTAATTCTGATTTCTTCATTCAATATCAAAGTTGTTAAGCTACTCCTCAGTTATATACCGTATCCACTCGTCCAATTCAACTACTCTTTCTTTGAATTTAGATTTTTTCAAAGATTCAAAAGATTCAAAATCACGTTACAGTTGAGCGCTTTCATACTACCGTGCCAAAAATTGTTAAAATAACTTAAATGAAGTGTCGGTCATAGAGTATGACTATTTGTCAAACTTTTGGAAATGGGGATTTTGTTAATTTAAGGAGATTGTCAGATGGAAAATAGTTGAATTAGACGAGTGAATAGGGTATATGTATATGCCCATCCATTGACTTTCATATTTTTTGCGATGATTGTTTCAATCATGATTCTGAGTTAAACGGAAAGAACAAGTTTTAATTCTATATTTGAATTCCATTCGCTTATCAGAGCTAAATTTACTCTATCCAACATGATTGAATTGGTTAAATCAGGCCTTTTCAAATAGCGACCTGTGGGCCAGATCTGGCTTACGGTCGCTATTTTCTGAATTATTTAGCTACTGACCTAACTAGCAATTTTCTTTATATTTTGTTGCATAACTGCACCAATTTTCATTTCAAATTATATTTGATGAAGCTATGGACAAACCTCAGTGCTTCCACACGTCTATGCCTTTGAACCCAGCCAGGGACCATTAGGTTGGGTGCCTGGACCAAATTCATGAAGATGAAGTTGTTACGGTCAACGATTTTAAATGACCAAGGCCAAATTCACCTTTCGGGTTCTTAAATGAAATACAAAAAAAAACACTGAAAAGTATTATCTGAAAACTTTCTTAAAACTTTAATATTTGTTTTGGTTCAATTTACAAACTTGCTTGTTGTCTTAAAGTACTACTTAACTTACAGATACCGCTTCAAGAACCGC
>JXSR01S022289.1:9920-21564 GCA_000969725.1 Ophiothrix spiculata
CGTGAAAATCGTGACGGGCTATTTCATATTAAACTGTATGATTTTACCCACTCATACATGACACACTATAACCGTTTTGCATGCATTAAGAGAAGAGTCTTATTATACATTAGCCATGACTATTGATTTCACCCACAGTATCCTCTTTAAATATGGCGATAAGAATGTTTTAAAAATGGTTCATATTTAACAACGTGGGTCAAAACGCTCCTTTGCGAAATTACGAAATAGGGCGTATTTTTTTTTTTTTTTGAAGAAACCTATTTACGCCATTTATGTTCCTAAAAACAAAATCAATACACAAAACGAAAATATAGTTTAGAGATTCTATTTCGTATGTATTCCAAAGATTGAGACAGTTTGCCAAATGTAAATATGCAAATTTATCAATGAAAATAAAATTCGAACATCTCGTTATGAAAAAGGACTGTCCCCATACACTCTAAAATTGTTTAACTCTTTGTTGAGTAAAAAGGTCACAGCTCATTGTTGAATAAAATCTTACTCAACATTGAGTAAAATCTTACTCGGTTAAGGGCACAGTTAACCCCTCATTTTCTAAAATATTTCATGCTTTGTAACTCAGCAACGGATAAGTAAATCCATATAAAAGTATTGAAAGAGAACATGTTTCGAAAAAGTTGTTCTGACATCGATTGCAGTTTAAAACATTAGAGAAAAGGTGTTAGACTACCTAATCTTTACTATACTGCAGAGTTTTTTCATATATGGCTAAAAGTAAACAGTTATATTATTGACATATTAAAACATACACATTGCATTCAAAGTGTTTCAAAAATAGAACGCCAGAGGAAGTTACTTATATAATTCAACTTTTTAACTATTATGATATTACTACCCTTGTGTCTTCAATGCGTGTTTGTCCATAAGTCTCCGGAGAAATACATGAGTGCTGCTATGCCTCAGTAACGATTCTTAAATCAAAACAATCCATTCCTTATTTGCTAAGACTTAAGTTTATCCAAGTAATAATAAACGAATATACGAGCATCTTCATATTTGCTTTGATAACACGGTTCTGTTCCATTTGAAATTGTATCGGACAAATTAAATCTAAACGTGGGAGCGCTTGCACAAGAGGAACTTCCAAATGTTTGCTTAGTTAAAACCTTTTTAATTAAGAATACATTTGCAGTTGTGGAATGCTTGGGTTTGCGTAACATGCAGACACATGTAATCGATATTAATAAGATCTTTCGGAACATTTTACTTCCGTATTCTTTTGAAATGTAATTGATCAATTCCAGATTTGAATACGTATGTCGTTTGTATTAAACAGAGAACATTGATGACTTGGAAACGATTATAACAAAAACAGAAACTAAAGCATCGGGAACGCTGTTTTTTTTTTCAACATTGTTTATGCCGGCTGTAAAAAATCTTTAAAAAGCGATTAAAATGTCGTGCGACAATCGCTAGTGTGTTTTGCATGCCGCATAAAATGAATTGGTTTTAAACATACTGTTCTTCGTGAAAATCGTGACGGGCTATTTCATATTAAACTGTATGATTTTACCCACTCATACATGACACACTATAACCGTTTTGCATGCATTAAGAGAAGAGTCTTATTATACATTAGCCATGACTATTGATTTCACCCACAGTATCCTCTTTAAATATGGCGATAAGAATGTTTTAAAAATGGTTCATATTTAACAACGTGGGTCAAAACGCTCCTTTGCGAAATTACGAAATAGGGCGTATTTTTTTTTTTTTTTGAAGAAACCTATTTACGCCATTTATGTTCCTAAAAACAAAATCAATACACAAAACGAAAATATAGTTTAGAGATTCTATTTCGTATGTATTCCAAAGATTGAGACAGTTTGCCAAATGTAAATATGCAAATTTATCAATGAAAATAAAATTCGAACATCTCGTTATGAAAAAGGACTGTCCCCATACACTCTAAAATTGTTTAACTCTTTGTTGAGTAAAAAGGTCACAGCTCATTGTTGAATAAAATCTTACTCAACATTGAGTAAAATCTTACTCGGTTAAGGGCACAGTTAACCCCTCATTTTCTAAAATATTTCATGCTTTGTAACTCAGCAACGGATAAGTAAATCCATATAAAAGTATACATTTCTAGATGTGGATTTTCATGTGGAAGATGCTGGTTATGTCAGTTTTGGACCAAAATGTAAGATTTTGGACCAAGGTCCAAAAAACCCTTGTTCTTGGACCATTAATTTATAAACAACCTAACTAAATTTTGAAAAAAATAAAGTTGGACCTCGAATGCTTTTTAGAATCTAGAAACACATGTCTAGGAACGCATTTCTCAATTTTTTGATTTTTGACTTACTTTTTGAAATATTGCCAAAAATAGGTCCAACATTGGCCCAATATGATTTTTTTTTGTCATTTTTGGCCTATTTTAGGCCTATTTTTGGCAATATTTCAAAAATCAAAAATTGGTGTTTTAAAAATCTTAATATCACAACATTATTATTTTTTGAGATATCAACAAAGTTAGATACCTATGTCGGAAACGTATATTTTCAACATTCAACAAAATAATAAGGATGTTCGATGATGTGACTCTAACTCGTCCAACCTCGTGAACTTGAAATTGACAGGTTATAAGTTAGATTGCTTCATAATAGTCAGAACGTGTGTCGAGTACAAAGCTTAAAAGTAGATTAAAGGAACATGGTCCGATTTTTCAAATTTTAGTTTTCACTGTCATATGAAAGATCACCACTTAAGATGATTCCATTTCAGTTAAATAGGAACAACCGTTTTGATTTTATGAGCAATTTTGTATTTTCCACTTGTTGTATACTTCACTGTGTCATAAAGTTTATGGCTACCATTATTTGACACATTTTCACTTATATCTCCGAAACGCGAAACGTTTCAGCCGTAAAATTTCACATTGGTAATGAGAAAAATATGAGGAATGTTTTGGTACCAAAATCTCAGAAAGTTTGAAAAAACATCTGACCAAATCGGACAGGGCTCCTTTAATACATTGGTATTATGGGAAAATAAATAGTAGAATCAGAAAAGTATCATATTAGAACCAAAGTGTGGGACCGACTCATAAGCAGAAAATGTCTACATTAGATACACTGTGAAAATTCCAGTAAAATTACGGAATTAGCTGGAATTAATAGGGAAAATTCTTGCATCAATGTTTGGTGTTTTTTATGAACGGAGAATTTTCCTAAAACAAAATACGTATGTAGCTATTGCATAGACTTGCTCTCTTTAATTTCCAATCCACAGTCAATCATGGCGTTGTTTTCAAACCGCCCAAAAAATAAACAATCAAACACATTACAAGTCAATTTCAAAATCATGTGTTTTCATATAATAATATAGTTTTAATGCACATAATTTGAGCTTTATTTCAAAAGAACTTGCATAACAGTTGCCATAGCAAATATGCCAACAACACAGTTGAGAATATTCACGCTTTAACGACAAAAAATATCTAAATTGTTTCACAATTCATTTTAACCAGACTTAATTGGTATGAATCTACCGTTAGCCTACTTTTATCATTATTAAAGACATCATGTACATTAGTAATTGTAATATTGCTCATATCGTCTACAAAAATGACTATGTTTGATATTTATAAAACATAAATGTTAGCTAGGAAGGAAACAGCTTGACATTTCTATAATAGATAGCGGGGTTATCGGGAAGAACACACTTTTCATTCCCCGTAGAAGGAATGATCTGTTCAGGACGTATAGCTTGACATTTCCTATGCAACACCATAAAGGAAAGTGTTTGCGGAGAAGAAGAAATTGGTATTTGCAATATAGAAATATATGTAGGGAAGGGTGCAGCTTTTTATTTCCCTTAACAGACTTGATTTTATAGTACAACGCAATGGTATTGCTTGGGACAAGAGAAGATATTGAGTGTATCATGCATTGTTTCCTATGGGATTGTTTGTACAGAAAATGATGTGAGTAGTTAGTAAAGAAATATCCAAAAATCAAAGTGGTTGCAATCTTGCATTTTGGCATGTTTCATCACTAACTACTCACATTAATTCCTGTACAAAACTTCCCATAGGAAGCAATGATAGGATACACACAATACATTCTATTGCTTAGGACTATTATTTAAGATTTGAAGAATTGATAAAATGTCACTGAAATCAAGTACAATCAATAGACAGAATAACTTGACTAACAGAAAAGTAATTGGACGTATAAGCATTATTTTCACGAAAACATTATCAACAATAGGCAGAAATATCACTCTATTATATAGTAAATTAAACTAATGTTTAATTATGTCAATATTTGAATGTTAAAAATGCTTTTCAAGATGGAAAATCTATATCATAAAGTCTATCTTAGATTAACTTCAAATATACCAATCCCATCTATTTTGATTCGTTGCCTATTGATAAAACACTTTAGTAAAATAAGTGATTTTTTTGTTTCAATCCTCTTTAGTGAAATTTCGTAACCGTAACCATCAGTATTCTTACAATGGAATTACAATATGTCATAAAAACGCTTAAACAAGCAAGACAAGTACACAAATTATACAGCTATTTGTCAACCGCCTTATCAAAATTGACAGAAAAGGAAAAAATTTCATATTTACAATCCCGTGTGTTAGAGTTCATTACGTAAAAACGATCAAGGAGGCAATTAACCTAATGTTGAACCACTTATTTTGATCATATTAACCTAAACTAGCAGATAGGCACGATAGAAATGTTACCTAATGCTGACGATACACTTGGGAAGTAGCTACAATACCAATTGAGTGTGTTAATTTACTCATCAATTACCAAGTTAGGAAATATCAAATGACTGGAAGTAGAAAAAAACTTTTGAAAAATGAAAGTTAATCCGACATTTCAAAATGCATGTAGCTATTTTTACGATTCTAGTATCTTTAAAAAAAAATGGTCATCAATAATATGTGTTGCCGGTCTCTTCACAATGATTGCTAATTTCACAGATCTTCTTGCCGATGTTGATATAAAAGTGGTTAAATAACTTTTATACATGTTTTAACGTTTCCCATCTCAATAAAAGAGTAAATCAAGAACCATTCTGTAATGTACATGTGCCTTTATTGCAGAATCTACATGCCCAATTAAGGGGCACACCATTTGATTTCCAGGGGGAGCAGGAGGTTTTTCGAGAAAAAAAATCACCCTCCATAGGCAGAAGAAAAAAAAAATAACCCTAAACATGGAATAGGGGAAAAACAGTAATTTCTAAGAAAAAAAAATCGCCCCCGAACGGGACACGAAAAAAATTCGGCCTCGAACCCAACTTCCTGCTCCCCTTGGAAATATAATGGTGCACCCCTAAGATAATCAGTTCAAGGAACATGTCACGTGACCAGAGTTTGTATGTATCATCTTGTTTAACAGTGATTTGAGTTTCAGCACAAGTTTTAAAATTAATTAGCTAAATTAGAAATGTTACAAAGTATTATCTGAAAAATGACTTTGTAGTAACTCTGTTTGCATTGTGTACGTTAAACTGTAGATTTACTTGGGCTGAAGAAAAGGTAACATTCATTAGCTAAAATGTAGATTTATAAATAATCAGTAGTTTCAAAATAATGTTGAATGGCAAACGTAGCCGGTGTTGATATAAAAGTGGTTAAATAAGTTTTATACATGTGTTAACGTTTCCCATCTCAATAAAAGAGTAAATCAAGAAGCATGCTGTTATAAAACAAATCGAAATCGGTGGTAAATAATCCTAGTTACTTAGAAGCAATATTACACCCTCAGCCTTCAAGATCTTCGTTTCAATATTCCTCACTACATGTGCCTTTATTGCAGAATCTACATGCCCCATTAAGGGGCACACCGTTAGATTTCCAGGGGGAGCAGGAGGGTTTTTTGGAGAAAAAAAATCACCCTCCATAGGCAGAAGAAAAGAAATTTACCCTAAACATAGAATAGAGAAAAAACAGTAATTTCTAAGAAAAAAATCGCCCCCGAACGGGACGCAAAAAAAATTCGGCCTCGAACCCAACTTCCTGCTCCCCCCTGGAAATCTAATGGTGCACCCCTACGATAATCAGTTCAAGGAACATGTCACGTGACCAGAGTTTGTATGTCTCATCTTGTTTAACAGTGATTTGAGTTTCAGCACAAGTTTTAAAATTAATTAGCTAAATTAGAAATGTTACAAAGTATTATCTGAAAAAATGACTCTGTATTAACTCTGTTTGTATGGTGTACGTTAAACTGTAGATTTACATGGGCTGAAAAAAGGTAACACTCACTAGCTAAAATGTAGATTTACAAATATTAAATTAATAAATAATCAGTAGTTTCAAGATTATGTCGAATGGAAAACGTAGCCGATTGCCATACTTGTCCATTGAAAGTATAAGACAATTTAAACCATTAAGACCAAATCAAAATAATTTGATATCATAATAAAGAATATTCATTTATATAAAATGTTTTCAAGATTCAAATAATGGTCACCACCACGCAAAAACTGCAAAGCGATGAAAATTGGCTAATAGCGTCTGTTTCATTTTTCATTGTTAAATAAACTAATGAAAATCCTATGAAATATGTATCAAAAAGAAACTGCCTTAACCATGTTAACAATCAATTACCCTAATTAGGCCGGTACAGCATACGGGTTAAAGCAGCCCCTAGAGTAGATCTGCGTTCACGTTTTTGATGTATATGGAACAAAGTGTTACAATATTTGGTTAAGAAATTTGGGTAATTTTATTTCCATATAAAGTGAAATGTGATCACTCCATCTGATTGACACTCAGCCAATAAGATGGTAACATTTGTTGAATTTTGGAAAGTTGATATCAAGAAAGAAGTATAAGTATCTCTGTTTTCTTGTAATTCTACCAACCTAGTTCAAATAAGTATGATTGATGTTCTACACTGATATTGTATTTTAGATTTCGGAAAGTGTGTTCTTTCTTTCTATTCTGTTCTTTTCTTTTTCTTTCTTTTACTTTTCTAATGAAATCGTATTGATGTTACCTAATTTGACGATTACGCTTTGGTATATTTTTTGTTTCCAAAAAGATTTCAGTTATACGGTTCTATTAATAACACCTATACTGGCTGTATCCAAATTCTTTGTACCCAGACATACCATAAGGAGCATCATCAGATCGACTGATCTTCTGTGGGTCTGTTAATCCGTTACATTGTCTAATAGTCAAGTGAGAGACGTAAAGAAATTTTTGTATTGTATTGCATTGTATAGTATTGTATTGTATTGTATTGTATTGTATTGTATTGTATTGTATTGCATCGTATCGTATTTTAATGTAATGGACAAACCAAAATCATCATCCTTGAAAAAATCCCGTGGTAAAGAAACATGTCAACATTTGCAAAATATTGAAAAGTGGTGTTGACTACAAAAACTATCAAAAAACAGGGGGGGGGGGGTTATTTTCCCAGCATGACCAATCGCTGTTTGGTTACAACAATTTGTATAGTAACTATCGAAATCTAAGTAAACTGCAACTATTAATTGTTTTTTAAAAACATATCCACCAACATCGCGGGGCTTGGAAAATATACATGAAAAACATAAAAATCAATAAAAATGGGAACTCTAATAAAGAAGAAATCAGAATCAACCCTTTCGCGTCTTCCTCTTAATTTGTTTTTGGCAAAGGTTTTCAGGATAATAAATGCATTTGACTTATTAAGTTAACAAAGTCAACATAATCATTGTAAATTTTATTCTATCAGCCAGTTAATTAACATTCGACAAGTTCAGCAAACAAGTAGAATTTATACTACAACATACAGTGAAAAATATATATAAACAAACTGGCAGGAAAGGAAGCAAGGAGTAGCCTATGACATAAGATTCCCATCCTAAAGGGTGAGACACTCTCTGCGGGGGAAAAAATATCAAAAACAAACATACGCGAACACAACCCACACACGCAAACAAAAAGAGATCAAAAACCGAAAAACTAAGTGGGGACACCCCTAAATTTGAAAAAGAGGAGGATCAAGCCAGGTGGGTTCGGATTTGGAGCAGTAGATGCTGAATGAAGTACAGAGGACAATTCTTTCCAGGTCATCGCGGACAGTTTTGAATGATTTTTTGCAGTTAGTCAAATAAATGAGAGATTTCAGGATTTGGGCATTGTCGCCAGTGAGGTACCCCTGCTTCCCAACTCAAAAGCACAGAAAACCACAGAAAACCACAGAGAAACCTTTATCAGTAAGGTCATGAACAAGGCTGGCATACTTATTGGTTTTTAGATGATGTGCACTTTGAATGTTTGTTTCAAATGGGATTGTAAGCTCGAAAATGCAAAGTTTCTTTAGATTAGAGGAATGGTGGTGACAGTTTCATGTTTATTTGTCCCGAGATCGGCAAAAGTGTGAGCGTCTTCGATGTCATTGCAGAAAGAAGCAATATAAGATAAGATGGAATCGTGCCGCCAAGTATACCGACCTTGTTTAAGCATACATTTGCAGAAATTCAAGACATGATGAAGAGTCTGGGAATTATTACAAAGAGGACATTTGATGTTATTGGAAGACCTAAATGCGCCATCTACCTAGGTTGGCCAAGGTTGGTAAAGAGTCAATTGCTGCGTTCAGCGCAAACTAAAGAACTCCGCAGGGGAGTTGATAAATTATATGCTTCCAGGAATTCTCGAGATGAATGATTTCGAGAAATTTTCCTTGGACTATGAGGTCTTTAACTTTGTCATTCCAGAGACTCCTGATCTCGTCTGTAACTAAGTTTTTAACCTTAGTTATTATCCTCTTTTTAGTAGGAACCGATGTAGCAGGAATGTAAGTCCACCGTTCTTATTGTCCGGGTTGTACAGTAAAGTATAGGCTAACAACTCTCACGCAACATTAGTTTCACGCTTTATTTCATTATGGTCTATGGAAGGTGGACTACCATTTCAGGGGGACTATTATTCCTTTCACAACGGGTTGGTCCGGGTAGGATTTTCTTCGAGGGCCTTAACAGCAGCCTCGTAGAGGGTCTTGCTATAGTGAATGATGGAAAATTTGCGGGTTAGAGATTCTTCCCTATCTAACTTAGACACCATCGCGTTCCTAACTTTGATATCCAGACTACGATTTAGATGAACAAAGGCTAAAGCGTGGCATTCTTTATACAAGTGAGAAACGCTGCGCAATTCCAGACTGCCTGAAGAATACAAAATGATCAATTCATAAAACGAAGATTTATTATACGTGCCAACGAACGACACGGGCTACTTGATTTAAATGTCCATTGGTAATAAATATTGATACACCATGAATCTTTCAGACATTGGAAGTTGTATCACTTCATTTTCTACACTATCATCTGTCATTTAAAATATTTCAGGCTACTTTGGCAATGAAATACTATGAAACGCGAGCTGGTTATTGGACTGGTTCTCCGAACATTCCAAAACTATACTCTATAAACCTAGAAGTATGCAGCAAGAAATCTGACTCTGTTACGAGATCCATAACATATCACTTATATCGTACAACATTGTGAACTGTTTTATGTTGTGTAGGAGATTACCAATGATTGATTATAGGAATGACTTAGACCAAATCACTGCGTATTAATGTATAATGTCATTTTCGATGACGTAAGCAGTCCATACATGTATATGGTACATTCATTTGTCTTCAAAGAATTGCCTGATTTTTTCCATCTTTCCTCATCTTCTTCTGGTGTACTATGGTGAACCTACGGAGTGTCTGCTCCTGATTTTCACGATGACTTCTTGTTTGCAGGGGAAGGTACGGTTTACCGTATCCACTAGACCAATTCACCTTTTTCAATCCGACAAACCCTTGAAATTGTTTGACAATCACCATATTTATAACCGAAACAATAATTAAAGTATTGAAACATTTTTGGCATGCTGATATGAAATAACTCAATGAAAGAGGCAATGAAAGAGGTGATGTATATTCAAAAAATTACCATTTGAGTTGGAGTGATATTAATATCCACACCGTCATATAGATATAATTATTTCATAACCCACATCAGTGTCGGCTATACCAGTATCTTAATGTAAAAGGTGCTTAACCAGTTACTATATTTTTCTTCGTTTGAACGCCGGCATTAATACAAATATTTAAAAAAAAAAGGTTTTAATGTTGCATTAAAGCCTTACATATAGATAGATTGCTATCGTCCCCTATGGGAATAAGCATATAGTAAGTGTGTGATTTCTTAACATCTTGTACACTTAATGATAAATTTGATATGTTAACCGATAAGTGAATTACTTTCAAGTGACTAAAGGGAACTTTAAATCTATCACGTCAACAAATCTATTTCATCAGCTCTTCTACAACAAATCTGCACGTTTGCACGCCCAAAGGGTTAACAGATAATAGTTGGCGTCATACTGCAGATTCTATCAAACTATACGCATTCGGAAACGGTACATTACACAACAAAAAATCATTACACTGAAAGACTGGTTATTATTATTACAAAAAGCCACCAAAGTAAATAAATGTTGTGTAGCATCAAGGTTTTGATCGGTGTCATGTCCGTAGTTAATAAAACTTTTAATAGACTTTAAGAGAATTCGCACTCAGACTACATTAAGTTATGACTGAAAAAAGCCTTGAATGTTTACAAATCTTTTTGACATAACGATATTTCACTGTTTGTTAACTGCTTTAGTAAGTTATAATGCTAGCTTAAGGAGTGTTCCTATAATGATGCTGTCAAAATGAACAAGTCATAGCAAAATGCATCACATTGCATCAATATTTTACCTGTTTTAAGCCTTCCTTAAAAAAGAAATATGAAAAAGCGGCCGAGTTAAAACAATCGGTATATCTATTCACAAATCAACGAATCTACACAGATAGCCTAAGGTGGTGATATCAGACACCCATTTGGATTGGCTTTTGTTGCATTAGATTCATCAAATATCTAGAGAAAGATGTAACTGCTTTGAAATAGCAATATCACAAAATTGGATTAGATCAAATAGCAAGATAAAATAACATTAGTATTCACTTTGTATCCACAAGCTACAAGAGTTCAACATGTTTAAGTTAATTTAAGTCAGCCGTCAGTTCCCTTTATCAAACATGGTAAACAGAATAGCATTAAGACTAGAGCGATCACAAACTATGTCTAGGTAATGCATATTTACCACGGGGCGAATCTAGACTTTTGAGAACAAAGGGTTAGTAAGAGGAGTTCCATTATGTTTTCAATAATTCAGTCATGTACAGAATAAAAGAATTTGCTCAGTGACGAATACAAACTAACAAAATTGGAACAGCAACTATCCTTATATCAAGAAATTCGGTGTCAACATTATAATATCCAATATTTTAATTCAATCGACATTAATTAGTCAAAAATAATCACAAAGAAGTCAATGCAGAATGCGTACAATGCTCAGATAAACTTGCAAACCATTATCAAGTCTTAGAACAATGTACGTGGGAAAATAACAGTAGGTGTAGGCATAGTTATCCGGATTATGCAGTTTATTCGACACGCAACATACGTAAACTTTACGTTGCATTTGTTATTTATTCCGATTTTATAATAGTGTATTGACATGACATGTTCAACTTCCACTATAAATGAACAAATCCTTCTTTAAGAGAAGTGTACTAATCTTCAGATAACTCCAATCTATCTACGAACACAGT
>JXSR01S022295.1:0-10290 GCA_000969725.1 Ophiothrix spiculata
GAACAGTTACATTAACTGCTGCTGAATGAATTAAAATAGCCCCACGGTCAACTAATAATTTTTAACCCTTGATGTTTTGTTCAGTTTTGAGAATATAGAGGTTGGGCATTAAGTACAGTGGAAACTCATTATAACAAAGTTGGCGGGGACAGAGAAATTGCTTCTTTTATATCCAAACATTTATTATATCAGGGTTTTGAATATAATTTAAAAAAAAAAGAAATTAGTCAAATGGTATAGAAAAAAAAGGGGTTTTCTTGTATCAGATTTCATTATAATGAGTTTCTACTGTACTACATCATGATATCTAAAAGATCTTTTAAATTGTGTTACCATAGATATTAATTTTTATGAAATCAAAAACATTCAAATTTAGATGGCAGTACCAGCTATATCCACTTTCAATGACGACGCAACTTTGAATGAAAAACAACATTGAGACATATTATATGAATAGTTGAATAACTCAACTCACACCCCTGGACCAAAATGATTAGAATTTGAGCACTGCGCTGTGAAATGTACTATGATAATAGTTGTAAACATAGACCACTCATTCTAGTACTTTTCTAATACAATAATTATTCTAGTACAAAAAGATACTAGGAACATCGATATAGAGGTAATCAGCCCGGTGTAATAGTTTATTTTTTCAGGAAAAGTATTTGGAAGACAGTCAAATATGGTGAGTAAGCATGTGTGATGTTTTGAGAAACTATGTTCACGCATGCTTTATTTACATTCAAATGACCCCAGGAGTGGTTAGTATATTTCCAATATATTTTTTGAGAAAGGCTTTTACGACGGGAATTCATAACAATTGGTAGATTTTAACGGGTTTGCCGTCGGACAAGTTTTGAACTGTCAAGCTTTCGTCAGGAGTAGCTCTGACTTCTTCAGGACAAATATTATTATAAAGACATGTGGGCCGTCACTTCCCACTGATGACTCACATGTGCCATTCACTGAAGGCTGCCCCTTGCCAACAGTGTTGAAAGCAGATCACCTCTTTGAGATTATTTGGTGGCTCTGGAAAGAGCCTTTCTGAAGGCTGCCCCTTGCCAACAGTGTTGAAAGCAGATCACCTCTTTGAGATTATTTGGTGGCTCTGGAAAGAGCCTTTCTGAAGGCTGCCCCTTGCCAACAGCTGCCCCTTGCCAATATATTGTTGTACTAGAAATTTTTAAGAACTGGAATGAGTGTTCTAAATCTGTATCTCGGGAATGTTGGATAGCACATATCTAGTGGAGTGCTGAAACTGAACTCACTTTTGTCACTGATTTGAGAGGCCAGTTGACATAAACGAGGAAAAGCATCGTAAAGCTGGGGTAAAAGGTCACAAATGGGCTGAAAATGAATGAAAAGCTAAAATTTTAGCACATACACATTTTCAAAAACGAAGAAATCAGCTGAAAAGAGGAACTCTCACATCCCTGTTTTGTCCAAGAATATCTCTGATCATTCCCAAACATTTTTAACACTATTCTAACTCTCAAAGTTTATCTCTTACCTGCAAGTAAAACATTTTCTCTCTACAAACAGACACAAATGGCAAAATAAACAATGCTTTCTTCTTAGTCTCCAGCACACGCTTCATGATGAGCAGCTCCGCAACCAGCGTCTTTCCAGCGCTCGTCGGGGCCGAGTACACCAGATTGCCTCCATCCAACACATGGCCTGTCCTCAGACATTCTCCTTGCCATGGGAACATGTGAGTGACTTTGTTCTGATGATACTGCTTTAAGATGGCATCTGGGAGTCCCCAGGAGGCTATAGCTAGTGGGTCGGGGGAGTTATGCGAGGGTGACATCAAGGATTTGTTCATGGGTGGCGATGCTTGAGATTTGTTGTGTGGTGGAGATAGGTGACTAGTCTCAAAACCTGTTAAAACAAAGAAAGTGAGTGTAAGCGTTGGAGCACAATTAGGTCACAACTTTGTGCGGCCGGCCGCAAACCTGGCCACAGCCTTGATTTTCCAAGATGGCGACTGTAGGCTTGATTATGCACCTGTAGATAATGTCAAAACATGAAATGAATATTTTACAATAATATTGAGGTGAAAAATCGTGCCTACAGTCGCCATCTTGGAAAATAAAGGGTGTGGCCAGGTTGCGACCGGCCGCACAAAGTTGGTTGTGGTAGATTGGGCAGGTTTTGGGACAAAGGAATGGTAGAATCTAGAAACATTTTACACTTGTGTAGACTGAGCAAGACTTCTGATAGGATGTCAATAAATATTGTAAATGTCCACAAGTAACAAATTATTTAGATTCGTCAATGAAAGCTTTGGATATATTTACACTAGCAAGTACCCAAAAAATGGTTACATGTAGAAAAATGACCGTATGCAAAAACTATAGCAGCTGGAGAATTCAAACTTTACATGACTTATGATACATCCCTCCGCTAGATGTTTGCAAAATTCTAATATCACAGCATTTTTTTTTTTGAGAAATCGACAAATATAGATACCTATGTCAGAAACGTATTTTTTCAAAATAAACAAAATCGGAAGCATGTTCGTTTGATGTAATTTTAACCCTCGTTCAATCCCATGTGAACTTGAAATTGACAGACTCAAACTTAGGTTGTTGTATACCACAGTATAGGGTAGGATATCCTCTTCCCAATGATACCAAAATCATAAATATTTGAAAAGTTGTTACGTAATTATGACGTCATAAATTACTACTGTACAGGTCTAAAAATTATGTTGAAATCTGATTTGGGGCAAAAATGGACATCAATTCAAAATGTGGATATTTCTGATATTTCTAAATGTCGATCTGACATTTAATTACTACTTACTACTAATTAAAGAAAATTATAATTTAAACACATCCTGTAAGTTTAAGATTATCATGTTTAAACAGTTAAAGAATTAATGTTACCCATGAAAACTTGATTGTGCTTTATGCGCATTCATCAACTTTCCAGGTTTAATATAAACAACTTGTTCTGGAATGCATGGAATGCAGGTATCCCTAATTTGCATAATGGATATACTGAAAGAGAGTTCGATTATTTTTCATTAATATTGTATCAAATTTGGTTCAACGTAAAGTCTGATAATGATAATTTAGAAAAAAATGCACATTAAAATATCACAAAACGTGATGCTTATTATTTTCTTGAGTTTTGAACAAATGCGTTACTGACATAGGTATCTACCTTTGTTAATAACTCAAAAACTAATACCGCTGTGATCTTAAAATTTTACGAGTATCTAGAAGAGGGTTGTAATATAATTTGTACAAAGTTTCGTTTCTCTAGCTACTATAGTTTTAGCACACGGTCATTTTTCTACATGTAACCATTTTTTGGGACACCTGGTACTTTACTCTAAAAGTTACATACTGATACTGGGAAAACAAATTATACAACAGGAAAAAGCAAAATTTGCACTAAATTTAGAAGAACAATAGGATACCTTGGTATGGCTAACATTGCGAAAAATAAAACTGTTTGCAACTTGGAAATAGGAAATTTCATCAGTATTTATAACAAAGTCTGGCAAGTTCAATAATCCCTTTCAGAAAAGCCACCAATTTTGACAAGCTAGCGATAGGAACCACTGTAACAGAAGGAGATTTTGTTACACTCTTGAGATAAAAAATAAGGCTAATCATAGTCATAGCACTGATTTCTGTTCTGTCATTTACTATCTCACAAATGTCCAGCAATATCCATCCAACAGGGGTGTGAGAGGCCAGTTGACAAAAACGAGGAAAAGCGTTGTAAAGCTGGGATAAAAGGTCAAAAATGGGCTGAAAATGAATGAAAAGGCAGAAATTATAGCACATGAAAAAATTTCAAAAACGAGGAAATCAGCTGAAAAGGGGAGCTCTCACATCCCCGATCCAAATCAATCTTAATGCAAGAAACTTCTCAGCAGGGCCTGGTTCTCTGACTCGGGTAGGTTAGTGGAAGGGGAATTGAAGGAGGCAAACTACAATCTTGGCCAAAAATACTTGGGACACTTTAATGACAATGACATAGTTGTGAGTGCAATAAAGCGTGGGTTCAAAGTTTATGAAGACTCAGTTTCTCTCCCTTCCTGTCCAAGGACCTCCATCCCCCACCATCCAATGTTGCGAAGAACACATACGCACATCACATTCTTAAAGATATATTGCTTAACAACATTGCACAGGGGAGCAAGGAAGTTAAGTGTCCCAACTATTTTTGTAGTTCTAGGACAATGAATCAAAATGTATGCATTTCCTAACACTGAATTGGCAAACACAATCTTTGCTAGAAACTTGGTCTCAGAGACCACTTGTACTGGAATGAATTTATTTGTTAAAAAGACTCAAAATAAAGAGATCTATCAATCGACTTTATTATTTTGTAACTAATTTCAAACATCAGCTCAAAACATACAAGTTTCTATTGTTTGTGAATTATCAGCTCAAAACTTACAATTTATATGCATTTCTATTGTTGCTTGCCCAACTACAATCCAATGTCGGAATCATTATCTTCAGTCAGATATTAACCCTGTACAAGTAATTATGTACAAGTAATTATGTAAATAGATGTAGAATAACTAACCTTGGGAGCTATGTAAATCATCTCCATCATCCTCATAGTCAATGTGTTGAATGGGTTCATTGTCATACTGTCTTCCTTTGGTTACTGCCTTCATGTTTCTTGGTGTCTGCATTGTGGTATGCTGGGCATAACCTGTAGGTTTGACTGAAGATTATATAGAAGGAAAATAAGAATTCTTCCACCAGGGACACCAACTGCTTTGAATATAGTCATGGAGGTTGAAATTGTAGACGGTCTAAAAAGTGTTTTGAGACCATTAAGGGCTAAACAATTCAATATGTCTCAAATAAAAAGCACTCAATGTTTGTTTCAAATACCATGCCATGATTTATAATGTCATTGTGACGTCTTTTATTGACCGATTTCCATTATTTTGGTATCAATGGAAAGAGGAGAAGCTAGCCTATACTATGGTACCAAAAATCTTAAGTTTGGGCATGTCATTGTAGAATTACTGGGCTGCAACCCTTCAAATGTAGGAATTTAATCACGCCACAGTTCTTTGATTTCTCCACGCAGTTCATGTGGTTAGTGGAGGCAGGTTGTTGACATCTATCACCACCTGTATTGAAAGTATAAATGCCACTGATATCTTTTTTGCACCATAATGCACACAAGGACCAGTGACCATCCTGGCAAAAGTTCATTGATATAGCTCCTGTCCTTCTGGGTGATCTTTAAAACTTTTTGATACCCCTTGTATAAATCATTATTATAGACCTGCTCGCTTTATCCATCTAAAGATGTGATCACAAATCAACATATTATAAATAAATCTTAGAATATGAAAACATCTAGATGTCTTTCAAGAGCAACATTTGTGCATAGTCCAATTTACAATTTGATTTTAAAAAATTGAATTCAGATAAAATAAAGAATTGTCACAGCCTTATTATGTTCAGTAAACAGTTATAACAAATTTCTAAGATTAATGCCTGTTTATTCCATGGTACATATCACATAATTATTGTTGACAATTGGTTATTTCATTCTCCTTACCTTGCTTCTTTGAAGTTGCACCATCATCATAACCAGGGGACTGAGAATCTTCACACAGTATTTCTCCAACAGGACTATTTCCCATACTCGTGTCTGGGGGTGAGACTGCAACCAATAATTTCCTCATCCTCGTCACTGGTGGTGGGTCTTGTGGACTTTGCAATCTATTAGCTTGTATTGTAATATTACTTGATGAACTTTGGTGACTAGAATGAGATGATCTGGTCAAATTTCTAGAAACACTAGAACTGTCATGTCTGTTTCCTTGATGTTTGCTTTCTGTATTGGTGGTGGGATAACTATTGCACATTTCCCGTTTAGAATTGCAAGATGAATTTTTATTCGCCATATTGAATACTGATTTGGCTTTCTCTTTGTCTAATTGCTGGAAGTCATTTTCAGGGTTGACATTGGTCAATTGATTTACATTCAAATTGCAGTTTTCTTTCACATGCATCACAGGCCTAGATATTGCATTTTGATCGGCTGAAGTTTTGTTTTGATTTGTTGATGTAATTTTTGATGCAGGAATTTGGGTAGCTGTTTTGTTGATGGCAGTAGAATTGGATGTTCTAATTTGATTGGATGAATTTTTGGTTCCCAAACTCTTGTTTCCTGATATTTCTGTGTTCTTATTGGCTGATAAACCATTGCATTTTGAATTAGTTCTTGACTGATTAGTCAATTTAACAGACACTTTGTCATCACTATTTTTGTTCCGGTTGGTTGACAAATTTGAAACACTGGTAGAAGAAATATCATTGGTCACTTGATGCTGAATAAACTGTGTTACTCTTTTTTGATTGGCTAAGCACTTGGTAACATGTTTTTGATTGGTTAATGATTTATTTTGTGACGGAAACTTCTTCATGCTGTCGGTCCATTTGATAGTTGACGTTTCATGCGAATTGTTCCCACTTTGATTGACGCTGAAACCGCTAGATGAAGAACCACTCCTTGATGAATTGCTACCAAAAGATTTTGAGCTGTTTTCAGAAATGGAATTATTAGTCCTTGAAGACACTTTGAAGGAATCTGATTTTGTTACATTCTTGCCTGTACTTTCTAGATTAATTTCATTTGAATCTACTTTTGAATGCTTAACAAACTTTACAAAACCTGTCTTTGGCCTTTGTGTCTCACTTCTACTTAGACTTGGTTGATTGATTTCTGTTTTGGAAGCACCTTTGGCATTTTGTTCTTGACCTTTGACATGTTTATCCTGGTAATCAGCCTCAACCTGCTCCAGAGCAAGTAAGAAATCTTCGTTCATGTCAATATCAGTCCCGAATGATGAGTTAAAGGAAGAGTTTCCTTGCCCGTGTGGTGATGCTTCTTTTGGATCTAAGTGACTTTTTCTACTGTTTTCTGGAAGCTGAAATGGATGAAAAACAGTATTAGTATTGACGCTTTTTACAGAGCTTGAAATATAGTTCAATTTTTACTACAAATCTCAATGACTATTCAGTATATTCTTTATATGGTCACTTAATGACCTTGAAAATGTATCATTGTGTCAGAGACCATTGTGTGAGACTGCTGCATCCACACACAATGCATACAGAGTTTATCGATTTGCAATGCTTGACTTTTTTCAATACTTTTAAACAAGGTACATATTGTGATGCTCTGTTTTACCTGTAGCATAGGTAATGAGTTAGCATTGAGCAATGCTGATCAATATGGAATCAATAAAACTCTTTACTGCATCATTATTAAATATTAAATTGCATAATTTTAATATCCCTTTGCCTTAGTAAATATTCTGTGTTTCATTGACATCTCCTTTTCATTCCAAACCCTCTACGAACTTCAGCTATGCTGATTACCACAGTATCCACCTTACATTGAACCTTGTTGAAGTTGATCTTGTCAAAGCTCCTTCATAAAACAATGGTATTTTCTTGTTATATAACGCCTTGCATACTACACCTCCCTCTGCCTGGCATCCATCAATTCTACTTACCAAGCGAGGACTTCTCCTTTTCATTCCAAGTCCTCTAGCAGTGCTTTGTTGATTATCAGTGCTCTCCCCACTTTTGAACCTTGGTGATCTTCTTAACTCCCCTCCATTATTATGGTCTTGTCCAGAGTTATTAGGTCTTGGGCTCAACACCTTTCTCTTCTTAGCATCTACCATGTTTCTTTGAGGGGTTGCTGTAACTGTAGGTGGTTGGATAGATGATGTCCTGGCCACAGCATGCTGACCAAGGCGTTTTGTTGTAGTTCTTGTGATGCCGCTGGATCCTATTATTTACAGAAAATTAACATGAAATGTCCATAAATTAACATCATCATAAATTCACAAAGGTTTAATATTAAAGTCAATCCTGTTTAAAGTTGATAACAAAGAGTTTCCCTTGTGGCTTAAAAATAATTGTGTTGCTAGATATTATTTGTGTTTAAATAACAGAGCATGTAGTTCATAAATGATCATGTCAAAGTTCTAACTAATCAAAATTTAGTGCCAGGTAAAATTGTCAACACTGAAGAATTACACAAATTATATTTTTATAGCTCTGTTTTGTAGACCACAATGACCATTAATTTGTCATTTCATTGCAAGAACGTTGGTCTACATTGCATGTAATTCCCCCGAGCGCCATTGGTTGGATAAGCTGAGAATTTTGAGTATTACATGAACCAACCAGATATTTTTTCTAGTCTTTTTCCAATACCGTAAACTGGGGTGACTTTGAAAGCTGGGGTGATTATGAACAAACCTTTGACAAGGGGTTCACGAAATGCATATCCTGCCTGATGGTGCCTTGTAAGTGAAGGATTTCAGCCGTCAATGGTTGATAGTTGAAATCCTTTATAAATCACTATCAGAGAAGACGAGTTGTTCATGAACCATGTAGTCAAAATTTGATCAAATTCACCTTGGCGTTCACAGTCACCCCAGTTTTTGGTACCATATCTCCTCGTTCAATCCTTTTCAAACCATATCAGAGGAAATGAGTCGTTTCCAAACAATGTTGTCAACATTTTTGTTCAAAGTTAACCCGGCGTTCAAAATCACCCCAGTTTTACAGTACTGCATCTACTCGTCCAATTAAACTGTTGGTCATCTGAACGTGCATCACCTTACTGCAGTTATTCTTGATTTTGATCTTGATGTGGTACTGACCAACACTCCTTAATAAGAAGTCAAGCGGCCAGGTTGGGTGCGCATGCAGAATGTTATTTAATTTCCTTTGCTTGGGTACATGTGGTTTTCCAAATGTTTTTTAAATTGAGACAGTTCAGTTATGTTGACAATATTGTCAGGCAATAAGTTCCAGTCTATTATTGTTTGTGGATAAAAGGAGCAGTCTTATGTGGTTGGTAAGGTGTTGAAAGCTCTTGAGTTGTGGTTATTTCATGCCAAACATGGTTTAATAAAGTGTTTCAATCAAAAAGTATGATGATTTGTCAAACTTTGGGATGCAAGGCGGGTAATAATAAATTTCAAGAACTTTCCAAAAGACAAACAAATTGTTGAACTGGATCAGTGGATAGGGTATCTTTCTTTATATTCCAAGACAAGAAAACTGCCGGCAATTTATTAGTGCACTATGTCTAGATCGCCCTCCATATCAGTTCGGCGGAACTCACAATTCGGATACGTATCCGAATTTGGATACTCACGTACATTTCGTATCCATATTGTGATACCCGTATCAGAATAAGGATATGGAGGGGTATCTGAATTCTGATACGCCTGTCGTGGCGCAGGAAACAAATCGATGGCGCAAGCTAGCAAGTACATGTAGATCATCTTTCTTGCATTTATGATAAATTTATCTGTGGAAATGTCATTTCCATCTGTGCAATTCCAGCGGGACAGCTTCGAAACATGTCTTGATAACTCCTTATTACAGAAGGCAAAATAATTTGGCCAATACTTTCTTAGAACTTAGATGACAAATGATGATAATGTTGTTGACTTTTATACAAACCAGTATGGTGTGCGGCGAAGCTGAATATTCATTTCAGCTGATATCCCGATTCAGCTGTTTTTAATCCAAATTCGGATACGGGTATCATAATTGTGATACGGAGTATCCGAATTCGGATACGTATCCGAATTGTGAGTTCCGCCGAACTGATATGGCTACAGCACACTGTACTGGTGCTCACTATCTACAGACAATGTGACCAAAGTGCAAATTATCATGTGGGTGCAAGCTAGGAAGTCGTATCTGCAACAGGTGCCATATATGTTATATTGATTTAACACCATATTACTAGAGTGCTAAAAATCCATCAAATTTCCTTTCCCACATGTCAGTGGCTCTTGAAATAAATGGTCACCTGAAAATCAATTGCAAGAACCACTGATCCAAAACTGAATATGGCAGCTATTGCACATACAACTTTCTTGCTCTCCCATGACAAAATGCAAGCTTTTTTAGTCCACTCTTGACAAATCAACAGTTAATTCCTTATTTGCAGGAATTGCAGGTGCATGTACTCACCTTTGGACAACACTTTTGAAACTCAGCACAAGCCGATTAATGATGAGCCAACTACCATGTAGGACAATATTTTAAATTATTGCAAAAATTTTATCTCGAGTTAGTTTAGTGGATCGGAAGTCACATTGACTCATGGGGCTCATACTGGGAGTATAAGCCCACTCAAGTCCTCCGTTGTCCATTGAGGGAAACTGTGCAAATCTTACTTTATGCAAACAGGACACAAAACTAAATAATAATAATGAGAGATTTTTGAGCGCTCATAACAAAGAAAGCC
>JXSR01S022296.1:28069-49088 GCA_000969725.1 Ophiothrix spiculata
TTGCGAAAAATGAAGATTTATTCATGAAAAATGAAAATGAATAACATTAATGCCAAGCCTAGGCTTAATGTCTTCAATACAAAATCAACATTAATGAGGAAATGAATCTTCAAATTGAGTGGACTACAGACCTAAGTCTAAGCTCCTTTAAAGTCTGCCTCATATATTTTGTTAAAGGCACAGACTGAAAATAGAATTTTGAATCAAGTATACTGTAGGTCCAATCCAAAATTTTAGGGTTTGGGTTAGGGTTAGGGTATGTTTAGGGTTAGGGTTGGGTCATGGTTGTTGATTTAGGGATGGGTCATTGTTAGTGAGTTAGGATCAGGTGATGTGTTCGGGTCACATTTTTGATGGGGCTTAAAGTATATTTTTTACAGCCCATCCCTACTCACAACCCAATGTGTCGGACAAGTATATTGAACTGTATTGAATTAGCCTTTTTTTGAACAGGGGAGTGTATAGATATTGAATCAGATAGGCAATTTCAGTTATGATAAAGATGGATTTGAAAAAAAACTGTCAACCAAGATACTGTTAACTATATCTTATAAGTCAGTATAACAAAATAACTATACCCTTTATTACATCTGTGTAGACGGTGAATAACGTCCTTAGATGAGATCGTGTAAGCAAGTTATTATCTCATTGTAAGATCCAATTACATGTTTTGAAATTATGTAATTTTACTGCTTGTTCTTTTCACTGCTGATCATCTTGAGTCAAGCAATGGTAAATTTACCAAGAGAATAATAATTAGCATACTAATCCCTCCATAGGACCCTTGTCATTTCATTTGGTGCCAGTGTGCATGAATCAGTAATTGATACAAAGTTAACGAGGGGCTACAATCATCAGATTTCCTGCCCTGGAGATTTCAGCTTCTTTATCTAAGCCAAAATGGGCAATAAATAGGGATATTGTTACAATGAACTTTATATGAAACACAAATAAATGGACAGTTTTTTCAAATTGTAGTCACTTAATTTAGTTTTACTGCCATGTTTATTTCATAGATTAAGCCAAATAAAAAAATAGTTTGTCTCAAAGCTGCTATGGGTTTTTGTAAAATTGGGTGATCTGGGGAAAAAATCTATGCGATAATTTCTTTTATTTCAAGATGTTTAAATTTGCTAAAGTTGCTTTAGAAAATGAAACTTCTTATCTAAGTCAGAATTTTAAGAGAACATCTAGCATACATACTCATCGGACTCGATCCAGAGATTCTAATTTCTTTGTTCCTTCAGTAAAGGGCATAGCTTCAACCTCCTTTTACTACAACACCATTCAGGATTGGAATGCGCTGCCACCAAACATCAAACACATCCCAACTAAATATGCCTTCAAACAAAGTGTGAAAAAACATCTTGCTAATGTCACTTTGAACCAAGAAAGGGGAGAATTTACTGTCTAGGCTTATTTTTGGTCCTTTCAACTGTTTTTTCTCCACTTTTTAATTTTATTTTATTTTCCTGCCTCTCATTCACGGCGTCTGCTTTCGTTTATTGGGACCCCATTGGAAATAAGCTTCCTTTTTCTGGTAGGCTTAATGGGTTATCCTGGTTTTGTCAGCTTTAAGTTGGTGTCAGTGTGTTCTCATCCATCAGTGGTGTTGCAGCAGGTTCTGTAATTTCATGTGGTTTGTGTACATTTTTTCTATTGCTATATTTATGTTATTTTCTTGTTGACAATGCCAAATTAAAAAAAACCTCATTGTTCTCAAAGTATTTATAAAATTATATTTCTTTAGACCAACATAAGAATATTCTTAAATCCTTGCAGCCCTGGTTACTGGTATTAATGATAGTTACTGGGTGAAATTTGTGCTGTCCCTAACCAACTTCATGTGAGAATTCTCCCAGACTCTTATGTTTCTCATTTTACCATATCTGATAAACACGTGAAATTAATTTGCACACATGTCTAAATAGTTTTCAGGAAGTATCTTTGTTTAGACTATACTTCAAGCCGCTATTATTAACACCATCCTATTTGTTCCTTCGATTCAGCTTATACTGCTTGATCTGCAGCCAGTATTTCCTTAACATGTTCTTGATTTTTGGAAGTAACATAATAAGTGAATATTAATTTTCAGGATAATCATGATTTTTTGGAAGTAACATTAATGAGTGAACATTAATTTTCACGATAAAATATAATTTTTGGAAGTAACATTCATAAGTGAACAATAGTTCTCAGGATAAAACATGATTTTAATTCCCACTAGGGTTTTACCAGTAGGGATATAAATGTTTAATGTAACACGCAATATTAGCTATGTGCTACTATTTAGAAAGGCATATTACATAGAATTGCTTAAACTAATCAAATTTGTAAAACCATTAATTTATCTATCCCCCTGGGCCCGTTAAGGAAGGTACTGTAATTGTTCAAAACATCCAATTCAATAAGTGGAGTTGGGTTTAACCCAGCATTGTCTGATTTTAAGCCAAGGGAGTTTACTCACCATATGACTGGCAACATACCCGCATCCACAAAAAGTGTCAAAAAGGGTCTGATTTTCACCATTCGGCAGCATCAATTTCTTGGTGAAAAAGTGTATCCAATCCCAAACGATCACTCTTTAGGTTATCAAAACGACACGTCTGATAATCTTTAGGGGTAAAACTCCACAATATGCAAGATATTTGCTAATTTTATCTTTCATGTTTTTTTCCTTTTTGGCTTTTTTCATATAACTATTATTACATCATTTCACCCAGAATGTCAACTTACGTCATACCCTGGTTTTGTATTTTGACCAAAATCTGACAAGTCACACCATCTAGGGATGCAAAATTACAATTTTATATGCCTTTTACTGTATCGTTGGTGTTTTATGCAATTTAGGTGTGGATTTGACTTTTTCCAATCCTATTCATATGGATGTGGATGCTAATGGTTACCAGTTATGTGCTTAGTGATCCCCTTTGGATTCTAAGTCCAGATAACTCAAGAGCACTAAAAGCAATAAGCTGTTCTGATCTGCAACTTACGGTCTTTTTTCCCTGAAGTGCTCAGGTGAAATGATGGTTTCAAAATGATATTCACTGGTGATCATCCAATGAATTCTTCTTCTATGCAGAAAATGTGGGCGCGTGTGGTCTAGCGGATCAGAGCAGGACTCATGATCGGAAGATTGTGAGTTCGAGCCCCGCTAGTGCCAACATGTTGTGAATCTGGGCAAATCACTTTATCACACTTGCCTCGTCTACCTGAGCATATCGGGGAGCTGTTTAGGGGGGAATATCACAACGTAAGTGCTGATAGGTCTGCGCCTTTGATCATTGGCCTAGTTTAAATAAAATGGTTCTGACGATTCCCTTGTTACGGCGTAATAATAATGGCCAGCGCTAGAGGTAAGATTTCTGAAAATTCTCATAATATTGATGTTATGAATCTTAAGTTCTTTACAATATGTCTTTAATATATGCTGATAAAGTTTATGTAGATGATCAATCCACTAGGTTTGGTCTCCATGCTGATATCCAGGCTTCCTGACTGAAAAGAGCATTTTATGTGTCAATTCTGCTACCAAATTAATCTGTAATGGCTTTCCTGTTAGAAACTTGTAAAGGGACAAAATGCATTTATTTCAAGTGCCCATTGGGACAATCCTATCAGAAGGTTTATGTTATAGACTAGCAGTTAGAATACAGTTTCCTGAATATTATAGAGGACTAAAACTTACCAATTTTTCCACGGTTGTTTTACATTATTTAAGTTATCCTATAGTTTAGATGCAGGTCACACAGAATGTGAGTGATAGGGTCAGTCTATGCTCGGCTTCCAAACATAATTTTTGCTACCAAATATTTGGTCGTGATGTCATCAAATACTTGCGATTGAATTGAAAAAATAGACCAGAAATAAACATTTTATGCTGATTAAATGACTGTACCTTGATTCAAATCAACACATGTGCAATTTAGTGTTTTAACTCAGTGTTGAAGTTATTTTATTTGGAGTCAGTTGTCATTTTGACATCACAACCAAGTTTTTGGTAGGGAAAATTTTGTTTGGAGGCCGAGTATAGACTGACCCACCATTAGCTCTTGTAACCTTTTGCTCTAATGATTGATGCCTTGCAAATATGACCTTGTGTCTCTCAGTCCTCGATATACGCTGCAGAAGTAGTGAAATAGTATTTAGGATAATTAGACCAACACGTGCAGTCAGGTTCCAAACAAATGTGGTGGGCATTTTTACCTAACGTTATGTCTATGGGAATAATTTATATTTTAGTTTCAGTTCTCTTGAATCCAAATTAAGCAAAAGTTAGCATTATCAAGGTAATCTGTTATAGAAAAGAGACTGATAATAGACCAGAAGGTCATCCTTGTCACTATTTTTTCAGTCTATGAACAAGTGAAAAGGTGATCTGATTTTTGTATATACATACCTTTATTGTTTTAATACATGATCAGTGGAACGACTATGGACATAATCGTTTGTTTGAAACCAGATCTCACGTGTTGAGCTAATTTTCATAAATATTACGTCACTGCTTCCACAGCATATGTTCTGATATGGTCCATGTTAGAACATTTCATTGGCCATGGTCGCCATGCTAAGATCCACATTTCCTGACTACACAGAGTACTAAACCATTTCAATTCTGCTACCAAATTAATCTGTAATGGCTTTCCTGTGGAACTTGTAAAGGCATACAAATGTCTTCATTTCATGATTCCATTGGGACAGTCCTATCAGAAGGGTTTATGTTCAGAGTTGCATTTGTAGAAAAGCTGTTTCCTGAATAGTGCAGGGTTTATTTTAGGTGGCTTGAAGTTAGCCTATGGCTTATAGGTCACACAGACTGTGACAGGGATATTTGACATCAACAAAAGTACTGTTTGGAGAATTCTTGTCTTCTCCAATATTCTAATAGGAATGAATGAAATGATGCAGGGTTTTTGTTGCTTTTGTTGGTGGTAGGATCTATGATTAAGCAAATTGTTTGCAATTTTGTGAGTTTGTTTTAGTTGTTATGGGCTTACTGTATATTTGGCCTACAAAAGGTTGTCTAATAAGGCCTATTGTTTTTCTCATCACATAGAGTTTACTGACTTAGCTTTTATTATAACATCAAAAGCATAAAAACAAGATAATTTAAACAGATTTATTAAGTTTGTTGAATATCAATAAATTTCATGTTTCAGTTTAAGAAAAAAAACCAGTGAATTATTTGATTATAAACTCACATTATATTTCGTCCTACTCGTCGGAGGACTTCATTAGACAAATGTTCCCCAGGAAAGTGGATCGGGTGACCAGAGTCCTGCGACAAATAATTCATTGGTTTTCTCAAGACTAAAACATGAAATTCAAGATAATTTGTGTCAGAAACCTCTTGTGTTGTAATTCACGAAATCAATCATCACTTGTTTTTTTGTATTCACATTTGGCATAAGCTATAAATGTAGGCCTACACTAGGTGTGTCAAGTTTTAAGGAAATGACATTCCAATTATTGAGTATCATGAAACAATTCTGTTAAGATCAACATGTAACACTATTAACTTGGCATACGACTGGATACATGATTGTGCACACATGTCCTTGCTTATAAACATAAAAAATAGTTGTAAATTGCATCAGATTGTATAAGAATATGGTGAACAAATTTCAAATTTTCAGGGAGATTTGCCTCTTTCCACCACCAGAGCTCCTGTCCCTAGACCCAAGGAGGGTACTTACATAGTCAACTATGTGCCTATTAACAGGGTTAGATTTTCATTAAAAAATCCCTAGAGATGGGTTCCATTTTTCTCTACCAAATCCATAAGAATTCATCACATTTTGAAATTGGCAAGGTTACAGCCAAAATTGTGCAAAATCACTTTGCAAAAATCCCTTAAATATTGGTATCATTTATTGGAGAAAAAATTACCTGAGCCGCACACCCTCATGCAAACAAAAGTATCACCTGTGGCCCCAAACACTGAGAATTGCACGAAGATTGTTACCACTCTATACCCTGAAAGTGCTGAGAGTGTGGAGGATCCTAAATAAACAAGCTTCTGTACATAACCCATGTTATTTTTTTTTCAATCATAACATTCCTAGTACACTTTTTCCTGAAACACAAAGGAATGCAGTGATTGATTGATTGACTGATTTGTGGCATTGATAATGTCACAAAAGTATATAAGGATTAAGCATATCCTTACCAAATTGATGTTTTATATTCAGTATATTTCAGCTCTACCAAATAACAAGTCTATAAAATGTCTGAAATGGTATGATAGCGTGATCTGTGAATTCACAGCATTGACAAATGGAAGGAAGTGGAATACTTCCCTTTCTGATGAAGAAAAACATTTCTCACTATCTTGGCTTATCTTGGTGTCTTGTGATTAGAGTAAAGGGCCTATTTGGCTCCCTCCGGTTTTGAGCTTGATGTTTGTTGGTAACACCACAGAACCCCAGGGCGATTGCAAAGTAACGTTTGTGACCAGAAAAAAAATGAAAATTTCACTTTTAAATGACTATAGACCCTAGAATAAACATTATATCCACAAGTTTGTTGTTGATAATAGTGCTCACTGGTGATTTAGGTGTTCAAAAAATAAATTAATTGCCAAAATACTGAATAAAGTTCATGTAGCGTTCGGTAACGTTTGTGACATCGCACAGAAATGGGTTTTTGCTCCAAATGACTTCAAAGTAAAAATTCTCTGTTAGTGAAATTTTTTATCGTGCTTTTCACAGCTGATGGATAACATATTTACAAATATTACATAAAAGTAGTAGGAAGTTCTATCATCAGGATTTCTTTTAATGCAATGTTTTGTTTGGTAACGTTTTTAACATTTTGGTGTAACGTTTGTGACATTTTTGAATCAAAACATGTGCTCATTCATGCATGGATAGAAATTTTTTACAATTTCTGATTAGAAAATACTTTTCACGTATCAAGTAACAAACGTATGACTGAAAAGCCTGCTTATGTGGTCGAATAAAAAAGCTGATTTTTTGCTTGAAGTCAAAAATAGTTTCATTTTCATTGGAATGAGCCCCATTACAATTGTTTGACATAGGCTGCAGGTTTTCATTTTGTAATCAGGTGTCCAATCAGGTGAAAAGGTTCAAAGAGAAAAAAGTTCCAATGTAGGAGTAATAGCATTCTTGTGGTTGTAGGTTTCAAGGTCAGGAAACCTGGAAAGCAAGGTACAAGCAGGGAGGTTCAAAGTCCAGCCATACCTAGGCATCTATCTCATCAGTATTCAACCTTAGTATCTTGTATATTCATATGACTCAATTGAACTCAAACTATAAAATTTGTTGCATAATAAACAAATAGGACAAAATGAATATAATACAAATTCTTAGTATCAGTGATTTGTATCTATGTCTGGGTACCTTATTTCCTTCTGAAATGAATGTTTCTGTAACTTCTGTGCAATATCAATGATATAACTTATAAATGACTTTATTTCAAACATTTGACTCAAAGTGAGTCCTGTCTTGAAACTTTAGATTTCCTTTCTGCAAAATTATTGGAAAGGTAGGTCAGACAACCTGTCATTCATGTTCTTGAAGGTATGGTTATTTTCCAAAAAAAAAAAAAAAAAAAAAAAAAAAAAGACACACAAATTGTTAGAAATAGTTAGTTGCATTTATCATAACTTTTGTATAAAAATTTTGAAAATTTACTTGGAAAGTTGGAAACATTCAAACCCTAAGGTTTGTATGCACAAAAGAGGTTTAAGAGTTAGACCAAGCTTAAAGTTAAGACATGGTTTAAGTGGAATTTTGAATCAAGGCTAAATATACTTTCCTCAACCAATATTGTCATATTTTGTGTTTTTTGTAAGATTTGTAATTGAATCATTTATATTGAAAACTGTTCTAGTTCAAAAATGCTACAAAATGTCTTTTTATGGCAGTAGTAATTTTGACTAACTCTTAAACTCTTTAGTGTGTATGGGCCTTTAACTTCACATCGCAATCCAATGTCCTGCTCAATCATACCCAACCTGTTTTATATATATTACATTTTTCTTGTGTATGTTTTTGTTGGATTTATGCCAGCTAGAGTTGATGAGAACAATTTTGGAGCCTAGTAAGAATCAAATAAGTAAAGTTGCTGTCCCATTCAAAGAAGTCAAAAGTTTTTAGCCACTTAGGTAAAATAAGTGATCTTACTTTATTGATGAAAAATACTTTGTTTTGTCTGAATTGTCATGGATGACAATGATATGTTTTGATCTTTGTGCAATGAAAGAATAACTGCAGCCCAACCTAAGAACAAAAAAAAAATAAAACCAAAAACTAAAGTATATGCAATTTTTTGAGTCAATCATGTGAGTCTACTGTGACAGCCATGTAGCTGCCCCATGAAATTAGTAGTTCTGTTTCTGTCAAAATTAATTGTCACAATTCAGGAAATGAATAAATTGACAAGATGGGGTTGTTATTAGGCCACCGTCCTTGTGCTTGTACGTGTCAACTAATTGGTACAATGACAGCAAATCAGATGTGTTGAGGAATTTCCCACTTTAAATTGAACAAGAATTACTTGTTTGTTTATTGATTTAGTTCTGGTTTAGTCAGGGAAGTTAAGAAGGGGAATTGTTACTCTTTTTTGACCAGTGTGGTATTGCTATTGGAATTGATGTCATATTGTTGTCATTAAGAGATGGTGAGTTATTGTGTCTCTGGTGGATATTTTCAGGTAACAAAGTCTATGAAAGACAACTAAATGTTGAACTTAGTCAACTCACGATAGGTGTAGTTGGAAAAGCATACACACATTGAAATACATTGCATATGCTGCTTATGTATCTTACCAAAATGTTTGTCCTCTGATCATACCAAGAGAAGTTTTTAGACATAATATCTCAGTCTAATTTGCGATGAAAAATGGCAGTGAGTACACCAATTTCTGTTCATAACTACTTGTTAGTGTGATTTAGAGCAAATTTACACAATTGGCCCATATCACGTCATGACATGTTGTTAACAGCTTTTAGCCCAAATTCTGTTTTTCATAGAAAGTTTTTTGTTCAATATTTTAATAATCTTTAGGACTGCTGTGACAGTGTTGTAGTTTCCCAATAAAATTACTAGTTCTGTTTCTGTCCAAATTAATTGTCACAATTCAGGAAATGAATAAATTGACAAGATGGCGTTGTTATTAGGCCATTGTCCTTTTGCCTGTATGTGTCAACTAATTGGTACAATGACAGCAATTTAGATGTGTTAAGGAATTTCTGACTGTCAATTGGACAAGAATTACTTGTTTGTTCCTTGATTCACTTCTGATTTAGTCAGGGAAGTAAAAGGGGGAATTGTTACTCTTTTTTGACCACTGTGGTATTGCTATGGGAATTGATGCCATATTGTTATCATTAAGGGATGGTGAGTTATTGTATCTCTGGATATTTTCAGGTACGCCCACATGACTTCAGAATCACCTTAGGAAAGACAACTGCACAATTTAGCTTGACACATATTGCAATAACAGATAGCTGGAGATATATGCATTGCAGTTGGGTTTGCTGGGTAATGGCTAAAGAAATTAAAAACTTAGAGAATTAGTGCTTGCCACCATCTTGTTGTGACTGATCGATGGAGCAGAATTTTTGTACTTCCAAAATGTGTTCGTAAACAGGCCAAATTGCTTTGCACATCATGTAAATCTTTACTTCACACTTAGACAGCACACAAATTGTGTGCGTGTGTTCAGCAGCATTGATTGTGACTTGTTCTGGGATAGATATACTAATTTTCCTGCAATTTTGTTTGTCTCTAAATGTAACATGTGCTGCCATAAAATGTCTGAGGTACAATAACTCGCCCTCCATGAGTGCCAATTCAAGATGGCTGCCATCCAATAGGGTTTACATGGCAGTTAGTATGATGCCAAGTACAATATCTTAGTCCAACAAAAAAATAATGGGGAATATACCAATTTTCATTTGAAACTTCCTCTGATTTAGAACAAATGCATTAGACAGAGTCATACTGGTACTGCAGAAAAAAAAAAACGCTGTTAGAAGGTCAGAAGTTCAAAACTCCAGTATGAAAAATAAGTTGTACAACTGGTTCATCAAGTGTGTATTTAGATTGAAGGTTTGTTACTTGAAGCATAGACCCTAGAAAGAATCTGAATCCATAGGGCTACATATCTTTGTTTCATGTTAAAAAATCATTAAAACCTAATTTTCCTATTTTATTCTCAAATATCCCCTTATAGCTTATCTACACAAAACATACAATCCCACAGCACCATTGTCATCCAGAATCTAATCCCAGTAACGTGTAAACTGAAAGTACAATCAGTCAAAATCCTCAATGTGATAAATCCAACAAATCTACTGTCCATTTCCATCAAATATTTCACTCTTAAATACAAAAACATTTTAGGCCTAAGAGAGTTCAAAATTCTTTTTCTGTTAATCCCAAACATCAACTCCCTAATAACTCTGGAAATCCTTACGGATGTTCTCCACCAAAATAAAATAGCAAGGGTGCAATGTCTCTCTGGTGTAGTTTCACTGGCTCTGATACTGATATGTTAAACCACAAATGTATCAGATGTTTCCCGTCATCTTAAGCTCAACCCATCTTACTAAGTAGTACTTTTAGTTAAGAGTTGCATTAAATGCGGGTGTGGTTGCCTAATTCTTGTTAGTTTCAATTTTTGATGCATTAAGATAATATCATTACCCCCATTTTGTAGTTTTTTGTTTTGTCTGTTTGTTTGATTGCTTTTAAACTAATATTTAAAACACCCTAAAATACAGTTCATATGGCCATGATATACCAAGAAATTGCAGAAGATTTTATTATTTTTATTTTTAATGTTTAATGTACCCCTTGATCTTGATCTTGATTTAATGTTGCCAACTACAAGCATATAGCTGGGGAGTGCAATTAAGGGTGGTGTTGTATCTCAATATTTGACAAAGTACAATAAGGTATGTCAAATTTAGTATATGTTAATTTTTTTTTACAAAACCTATTACGTTCAAATCTAGAAGTGGTATACAGCATACAATTCTTGGGCATTTTAGCAAACTGGTATATCTCATATTTTTCACAAATATGAGTTAACAACTTATTTTTATGTGTAATTAATATCATCTATATTTAACTATTTAAATGCCTCAAGATAAAATCATTATCTCAACCTTTGTAGTTGTTTTGTTTTTTTGTTTTGTCTGTTTGTTTGATTTCTTTTAAACTAATATTTGAAACACCCTAAAATACAGTTCATATGGCCATGATATACCAAGAAATTGCAGAAGATTTTATTATTTTTATTTTTAATGTTTGATGTACCCACTTATTAATTTTGTTTTTACAAAGCCCATTACGTTCAAATCTAGAAGTGGTATAAAGCATACAATTTTTGGGCATTTTAGCAAACTGGTATATCTCATATTTTTCACAAATTGAGTTAACAATTTGTTTTATGTGTAATTAATATCATCTATATTTAACTATTTAAATTTTATATGCCAACTCTTTGAACCACATAATTTGCATGATTTCAAAATTGTGAATCTAAAATCTAAAAATCAACAAAAGAAGGTGTTCACTATATAAAATTCAGGCAAATGGGCACATTAATCAAGTCATATGCCAGATTGTCTGAACATAACATGAACATAACCTAAACAAGCTCAATTCATTCAAAGCCACAGATTTGCCGTTTAAAATTTTCTTTCTGACAAAGCAGCATATAATTTACTGTTTCAGCAGCACTGGCGTTGATGTTGAAAGGTATGCACCATTGGGATATTACCAAAAGTATACTTTTCCATTAATTTTAAGTAAATATATTTCGGATTTACAAATAAGGGATGATCATTCAATTTTAGTATATGTTACATAATAATCTCCTAAAACACCTAAAACTGTATGACAACTCAACATTTCTCGACAAATAGAGGCCATCAACCTTTTTTCTGCTTAGTGTGAAGTGACCAATAACAATCTAGATTACCTGAAATTGCAGATATTTTAGGGTGCTTGTTACCTACGCATGGTGATATAAATGTAACCATATGTTCTGGTTTATGTCCGAGAAAGTTGAAACTAAGTTTACTTGTAACCACAAGAAGGTTCATCACTAGGGAGAAAGAAAAAGATGGGTATAGGAAAAATGAACTTTAGGAACACTTAACAATTCAAATTGGCTGGCTCTGCATTTTTTCTAATGTTAATTTTATCATTTATTTGAGAACCCTGGAAGACTTCAGAACCACTTGATATAGAACTATCTCTAGGGTTCTTGAAAGAACCAATAATGTTTGTATACAGAATTTAAATAGGTTATATAGTTTGTAAATGTCTCTAAAATTCTTAACAAATTCCAAAATATGCTTTTGTCCCCTCTGAAAGGACAAGTTAAGTTTAAGCTTACATACTCTGAGCTGGTCCAAAATATTTGTTCTGCATAATTTGTATATATACACAATCAGATAAATCTAGACATTTATGCACTGAGTTCATTTTGTATCAATACCTATGTTTTAAGTCATTTTTTTCATAATATAATGGAGTGGTCAATGACCATAGAGGGAAACGTTAGCATAATATGCATGAAATCCTAATCACGCCTGTATAATTTAATGTTATTTAGATGGCTGCCGCAGATAACAAAAGTCAAATTGAGTTCTAAATGCTGGATTTCATTTGTTACATTATATCGCTATTCTACTCATAGCTAGTAAGGCTGGTATTGACAAAGACTTTTGTCGACAATGTTGTCGACAAAAGCAATTTCACTCTCTGTTGATAAGAGTGTTTTTATATACGAGTTTGTCGACAAAAATAAACTAAAACAAATGAAATGAAATGAAATACTTGAAAATACACGAAAGCTTAACTTAAGCTTAAGATTGAAATGACCACTTCATTACCACTGATGCTTGCCAGCACATCGTTAGAGGACTGGTCCTTTCACGCCTTGACTATGCTAATTCTCTTCTCTTTGCAGCGTGCGAGGTTGACCTTACTCGTCTTCAACGACTGCAGAACAAGGCTACGCGATTAGTTATGGCTTGTGGACGGGACCAGCCCTCTGCTGACTTGCTGTGCGAACTTCATTGGCTCCCTGTTAGACAGAGATCATTTTATAAAATCATTTTGTATGTCTACAAAGCCTTAAATGGTATGGCTCCCAGCTACCTATCTGCCCTTTTGCACCTTCAAAATGTTGATAGTGCTGAATACAGACAAAGACTGCACTCCTCCTCAGACCATACCCGGCTTACTGTTTCCAGATCTTTAAAACGTGCCGGTGATGCTAGCTTTTCTATCGCGGCAGCTCGCCTTTGGAATGATCTCCCAATGTGTCTGCGTGAAGCTCAGTCTTTGCCTGTGTTTAAGTGGCAGCTGAAAACACAGTTGTTTCCTTAATTATTTTTTGCTGCTCTTGTGTTTTGTTTCTGTATTTTTGTTCTTGTAAAGCGCTCCGTTCTTTGTGGGGCGCTATATAAATGCTTATATAATAATAATAATAATAATAATAATGAAATTTACCCTGATTTTTTACTGTTTCTTAGAATAAATTTTTGAACATTGATGTTCAATAAGTAGGTTTTAAGTTATTTCATTCTATCATAGCATCGCCATATAATTCTACTGCAGATTCGCCATGTTATTAGTTCAACAGTGTGCCACAAGTTGAAATTTCAATCACCTTTTAATTAGCTGAATTGGTGAAAAATGCATTGTCGACGTGGGTTGCTAGATTTTTAAGGTTTTGTTGACAATGAAAATGCTTGCCGATACCAGCCCTAATAGCTTCTGTCATCACAAAACACAATGTAGAAGTTTTATAGTTACAGCTTAATCATGTTTTACATTCAGATCAATCAAGTTTGTTCTATCTCTGCTCATTTGATATCTATATAATTTATAATTGAAATAAGATGAGAAAGATAAGAGGAATGGTACATATTTTTTAACAAATTTGAATTTAATCAAATTGAAAGTGTAATTCCTAAATTTGAAATTGTATTTTGTATACAAATCCAGGCCCATAGCCAGGATTTTTCAAGGGAGTGCATGTTTTAATGAAGTGGACCTTTTGGAGGAAGAATTTTTGTTTTGGTTGACCCGTAACTTATTTTGGTGGTTTTCAAAATTTTTTTTTTCAGTACTTGTACAAGTGGTTTGTGTAGTATTTTATCAAAATACAACCTTTCAGCAGGTTTTTTGGTGGGGGGGGGGGCCTTTATTGTACATTGTATTTTTTTTGGGGGGGAGGAGTGTGATACCCCCAGTGCACCCCCTGGATACAGGCTTGTACAAATCAATCACTTTTCTCCTACCTGTGCTTTTTGAATTCCTCCTTTAGGATAAGAATAAGATAGGCCAAGCTAGAGGAAATGATACATGATTTCTACCAATTTGAATTGATACAAATCACCTGGCTGTATTGAGACATCCATCCAATATTGCCATGGAATCTGATGGCTTATAGTCATCTTAGAAATTTGCTATTTCCTTAACAGTGCTTGGCAAAGAAATATGATCCAGTCATGCCATATAATGATAAATACCAGTTCTACACAGATCTGACTGTATTTTAAGGGTTTAGTGAACGGCTTACTATGTGGTCTGATTCTCTTTGTAATGGTACTCAAAATTTTAACCCTTGTCGTACCATAATTTTCAAGGGTGTATTAAATGTGGGTTGTGTATAATGCACTAAAGTCCCTCAGTGATTGTTGTAATTCCACACACCTGGCATATTCAGATGTTACCTGAAAATTACGGTGCAAGTCACACTTTTCCACTGTTAATATCATTTAAAGCCATCTGACAATCTAACAATTACTCTGAGGGCACCAAATTTTAATCAGTCCACATTTATACTATTTTAGCCAGGATCATCTCACTAAGTTTCATACAGATTTCCACGAGACAAGTACGTTTGAACCTGGTTAAGGGGATTTTATGCTCATTTATTTATATGAGACATCACTTGGACTCAATTCACTACCTTGGCTTTTTCATTGCATATTCAGAATTTCACTTGTTTGTGATTGGACAATTCTGAGATGAACTGACATGACTGTTGCTCTTAAAATTGCTGTCCTACAACTAAACAATTCAATATGTTGTATGCACATGAGCAATTTTGGTATCGCTTGCTTAAGTGAGATGGGCTAAGTATAGTGTCTCTAAATATTGATTGGACACAAAACTGTACAGATATTGTCATGTACAACAAAAATTTATTGCCTTGTTTAATGTCGTCCTGTTGCTAGATACTTTGGGAGTGACCATCCCATGATTTTTAGTGACTACACAAGCTCTCACCATCTTGAGGATTTATTTGTCATCAGGGTTTAGTGTGACCAATTTTGTTTTTGAGCTTTTACCTGGGTGTTAACTGGAAATTGCAATTTGTTTCAATTTGTCAGGATCATTCTATAAGCTTGTAATAGCTCCTAAAGAGGAAGTTTCAGCTTACTTGTTAGTTTTTCAATAAGTCTAAATTGATTTAATTACCAACCGGAGAATATTTAACTCATAACTAAGTGCACCCAAGCCCCCTTTTCTCTAAAATTCTATCTCAGCAACCATAAACCTCATTTAAGAATAACACCATCCTATAACTATAGAATGAATGCTGTAAGGACCGTGAATAGTAATAATGTGGGAGTGACAGACATTGTTTGTGGTATCTTGAGCTTGAAGTCTGAGGGAAACCACTGTTTTGTAACTCTATTGAAATAAAAGCAAGTGTCTAGTATCTTAAAGATTCCTCAGGTTGATTGCAGAACATATTTCAATTAACAAAGAAGGGGATCCAAAACAACAACTAGGGAATTAAATAAATCAGAATCAATAAAACCTTTGAATAAGGTGATCCTCATCTTATGCTTTATATCAATACTTAAATAAAAATTGAATCACATATGCATAATTCATGCCTCATACAAAGAACTTTTTACAAAAGTTTAATTTAGTATTATAGTGCATTTCACAATGTGCTTTATACATTTTTTTACTAACAAACATTTGTTTTATATCAAATGTAAGGTACAAAGTTCCAGACCAGCATTTATGTGTAGGACAAAGATCAAGTTTATAAGTACAATTATAGACAATAGTTGCTCAAGTTCCAAGATATCGTAACAAGTAATATGTGTGGTGCTCTGGCAAAATGAGCGGAAAGTCGCGATTGAAGATTTTGATTAAATGGCTGTTAAAGAAAAAATATGGTGAAAAGATCAAATTTCGTTTTTTGACATAAAACGCATTAGTACATAAGTGTTAATCTATACTTTGCGTTTTGAAGGTCAATTATGCCGGGAAGTGCAATTATTCACGGGTAATTGATCGCGTTTTGCTATAATACACTATAGTAATCAGTAACTTTAGAATCGATTTGCGACAATTTTTTATTGTCAGATTTTAAGCGGACTGTCTTGTATATCGATTTCTAAATGAAAATTGTAGAAAGAAAGTGTAACAAATTATATATCATTGGAAAGCTGAGATAATAGTGAATTAAAATACGACATAAACTCAATTTTGAAAATCGCGACTTTCCGCTCATTAGGCCAGAGCACCACACATGTGTTGTTTGTCATGTCTTGACACTTGTAAATTTCCTGCTGTTTGAATTTCTCTCAAAAACAGCTGATTAACTTCACCAGTTCTTGGAAAAATTAAAGATTGGAACTTTTGCCTTTGAAAGAGTAAGATGACGATGGATTATGCAGTTTCATCCATGACCCAAATAAAAAGGATTGCCCTAGTTCATGAATTTCTTAAAATAGATCAGAACTGACAAATGAAGTCACAACATTTTCTTTATTGATTTTGAAAAATACAGATAAAATGATTTCATGTGATAGATGATAATTGGACTAGTACCCTTCACACTGAAAAAGCAGTGGTTTACATCAAAGTTAACTTATTCTGAAAGAAATCAGCTTATGGATTATGATGTGGCAAGAAATATGTAATGAATAGGATATCATGAGATGACTTGAATTAGTCAAAGAGTTCCCTTGTCGTTGATGGTATGTGTATCATTGCTGATACTGTTAAAATATTTGTTGTAAGAGAAGTTTGTGTTTTATAGAATACTAAAGATGATATTCTTTAAATTAGACAAAAGTAAAACTTGAGTCCTTCAATGTAGACATCATCAGAAATTCTATTGAGTGGGTCCCAGAAAGTGAAGGAAAGAATAAAGTCATCAGAATTACTAAGGTGGAAAATGCACCCTGGACAACAATATCAGGTTTTAAAATAATATTAACATAGATTATATGAACACTGAGTAAGAATACCTTTAAATTATATTTATTTAGCAAGAAAGCAGTTTTTAAAACTGTTATGCAAATGATCTTTCCATTACAATCCAATACATTAGTATTTTCTTCAAAACTTTTTATTTTTTGTAATATCAAAATTCTGAAAATAAAAGTGGCAACATTCAGCATAGAACTGATCCCGTTGCACCTTTATCAAAGTTTGTATGACCCTGAATGATTCAGTCTATCCCTCTGCACCAGTAAGAGTACTAACTGCTTGCTTGACACCAACTGATCTCTTTGCACCTTTGTCAAAGTTTGTTTGACCCTGAATGATTCAGTCTATCCCTCTGCACCAGTAAGAGTACTAACTGCTTGCTTGACACCAACTGATCTCTTTGCACCTTTATCAAAGTTTGTTTGACCCTGCATGATTCAGTCTATCCCTTTCATCAGTAAGAGTACTAACTGCTTGCTTGACACCAACTGATCTCTTTGCAACTTTATCAAAGTTTGTTTGACCCTGAATGATTCAGTCTATCCCTTTCACCAGTAAGAGTACTAACTGCTTGCTTGACACCAACTGATCTCTTTGCACCTTTATCAAGTTTGTTTGACCCTGAATGATTCAGTCTACCCCTTCCACCAGTAAGAGTACTAACTGCTTGCTTGACACCAACCAATCTCTTTGCACCTTTGTCAAAGTTTGTTTGACCCTGAATCATTCAGTCAATCCCTCTGCACTTATCCAAAGCTATCATGCTGTCTTCTTCTGACACTACAATTATATGTAGGTCAGATCAGGTACTGGAGTAGTAGGGCTCATTAACCCAAAGGCCACTAACATTCCCCTGGCGTCCCAGGTATGGTAACAGGGTTTTCACTGGCTCTTTTCCTAACCACAAACACTAAGTGCAATTCCAGACACATGCTTAAGAATATATTGAAATAGAAATTATAGCAATTTGCTGTTTGTGTATCAAAGGATGTTCATTTTGATGATTGAAGATGGACAAAAGCCAGAGCAGAAGAGTACTGCTAAACCACAAAAGAAAAGGTGATGGTGGTCAAGCCTGGTCATTCTAGCTGCTGCTATTCCTGTGAGGAAAAGTATCAAGAATTTGCTTCAAAGCACAACTAAATTTGATGGGATTTCTCTGTCGCTTGTTGCTTGTTCTCAATATTTTGTATTTTTCCAGGATACTGTCAAAATCTTCTGAAACAGTTTTAAGGTATCAGCTAACTTATTGATACTTTTGCTCGTGAATCTTAACAAAATTACAAGTATTTCCAACATTATTGTATTTAATATCTATTGTGTCTATGACTTCATAATGCAGTGGTCACAACCCGTCTTATGTGTACGTACGTGCTGTCTGCGTGCAAAAACGTAGGCAAATTTGTGCGACACGTACATTGTAGGTACCGACTCCGTCACGACATGTAAGTTTTAGTGAATGAGGAACTTTCTTTGCATGCTGGCTATGTTCGCAGTCCGTATGAACTAGGTACTGATAACGTGTGCACAATGTGCGTTTTTTGTCACAGCCACTTGCTCTGCGGACAATGCACTTCATATATGTGCATGCATGCAGGTATTGTACGTGTAAGTAATTTTTCCTTATAATAACGTGGTAGTCGCAAGGAATTTGTATGCTGCAAGCATAATGTAAATACTTACAATGTGCGCAACGTACAATGCACAATTGTACACACAGCACAACTTGCTGTGTGTACGATTTACGTGCATGCTTCCTGTGTTTGCCACGTCTTCCCCATGTTTTTAGAAAAAATGTAGTAAACTTGGCCTCTCAAAAAACTTACGAACAAAAAATGCACTATGGGTTGTGACCACTGCTTTACTTAGTATAAATATCAGACTTATTGGATGCGGATTGAGTTAGAGTTAGAATAGACCAAATGGTTATTAGGCAAAGTGGATTTAGGTAAAAACAGTTTTTTAGCGTTGATTATTATTTTTCAAATTCTCTACCTCCAGGGTTTGTGGTTTCACATGACAATTTGTTGGTCATGCTGTTTGAAGTTATTCCACAAACTTGTATTTGCATCTTTGGTGCCAATACTATCATTATTTGAAATTGCTTTAATTGTGTTTGATATTTCATGTAAACTCCCAAGTATAAAATAAATTAAACAATTTTGTAAATGTGTAGTATGAATAAATCAATTAATTTGGAGCAATCTTGAAAACAACGACAATAAGATAATGCATAGTAGTTCCTAATGCCTGCAGTAAATTGCCAAACAGGTGGTTCTATGAGCATATCATAAACCATAAAAGTGATACTCTCACCTTTTCCTCTCCAACAGCTACTCTCTACAGGTCACAGAATGTCAAGCAAAATAAACAGATAAAAATGACTGATAAAATCTACGAAGTGACACTTTACAATAAAAACAGATAAGGGACTGATAAAACCTAGGCAGGGAGTGACATTGTGGTAATCAACAGGATGATACTTCTTCCCTCCGCCTCATGAGTTATAATAGCAGCTTAATCATTGGCCTTCCCCATAGCCAGACTGTGAGCTCAAGAAAATGACAAAGATTGTCCTCAAGAGACCTGAAGCAGTCTCCTTCTCTTGATCTGCAAGGTTTCATGCCCTCAAGTCTCAACTTCCAAGACGATGAAGTCACAAGATTTGGTTATTACAGGTGGGGACCCTGGGGACCGAGGTGATTTTACATCAAATTATGTGTGTACTACAGAGAAGTATGAAATTTCAATGCAGTATCAATCTATGATCACAATCTAGATCTCATCTAGAAATGTTTAGGTGTCATAGAATCTGTAACAGAATAATGTGTAGCACTAATGAAGTGGAAAAAGATACAGTTATGGCTTTTATTTTATCCTCTTGAAAATATGTGCCATGGACCATATAATAGAAGTTTGAATAAATTTCCAAACAGATGGTTGTAGGGTAAGAGATATCATAAACCAGAAAATATCTTACAGGGTATTTCTGAGAATGTTTATTCTTTCCTAGAACTTCTACAAAAATATTTTGACCTAGCTGCAATTATCAAAATATTGTGCAACACTATTGCAGTGGAAAAGAGTTAAGCAAATGACACTATTTAGGGATTTTAGATCTCTGTGTATTCTACACATTTCAAGTCGGACCTTTATACAGCAATGTACTGTTAATTGATAAGGGTCCATTAATCTTGAGAAAATTATTTCTGTATGGTCAGATATTCAAGCTCAGAAGCAAGCCATGTATGTATATATCGGTATTATATTGAACCAAGTAAACCGTCCGCATCATTTTATGTGTGTCAGTTCAATGGACAAGCAAGATATTTCTGGTTGTATTTCCTCGTAGGAAACTTGCCCTTTGGGTCATTTTAATAAGCTAGTTAAAAGTAAGCGTATGTTCTTAAGGTTGACTGATTACCAATTGCTGTGATTCCATTATGCTATTCAGAGCCCAGTTATGACCAATTCAAAAATGATACTGTATGAGTATGAAAAAGGAATTACCAGTCATGTACGTTGACCAAGAACGAATTGAATTGTTCAAACTAGGAACTTATATTAAGAGGCTCGAGTTTGTGGGGTAAAAATCTGGAGGTTTTTCGAGCCTTTTTTGTTCATGTGTTCATCAAATATATCAATTTATTTATTTTCAGTCAGTGATTTAATCATTTTTCTTCCACTTTACAAGTATTTTTCCCCACTCTTTCAAACATTGTTCCTTTCATTGCATTGGTAAACATGTTTTGTCATCACTTCTTAGCTGAATTTTATGTCAT
>JXSR01S022297.1:15504-27258 GCA_000969725.1 Ophiothrix spiculata
GATTCACTGTGAAGACAGTTTCAGCAATGTTGCCAAAATCGTCTGTTGCTACAACTTTGATCTCCCCGGAAGATCTCTTTAGGTCTGTAAGTTTATGGACTGCCTCTGCTGCAAAAAACGTACCCAGATAATCTTCCTTGTCATAGTAATGGACACGGACCTGGTCGATAGAAGCAAAGTTTAGTACATCAATCCTCTCTACGTTTGCAGTGCTTTCAGATGTACGTGTATGTATGTTTATTGAAACCAATGGTCCTGTATTCATGAAAGCAATAAGATTTGAAAAAAAGAAAATTACTAAGACTAATGGGGAGCTTAGTGAATATGTGACATGTTACGGCAGTTAATGCCACGACAAACCAAACACCAAAGGTACTTCCGCATTCCTATTGTATCGTTATTGTAACACTGTTCTCCACGTAGATGGTTAAGAATAAGACTGAATCAATAAAATGTTTTTCTACATCATGATTATACTCTGCATAAGTTTGATAGAGTATTAAGTAGCTACTTTAAAACATTTCCAATCATGTCTCTGGACACACCCAAATCGAATTAGAGTTGCTCTTTTTAGTTTCTTTTTTCATTAACTGTATAGTAATGTATAATGCTGACTTCAACATAATTTATTATAAAATAAGCTTAATATTGATCAATTCCAAAGGCAATGTTTTCTTGGAATTTGTCTTACCGTTTGAGGTAATATTTGTTCCACTTCATGCTGTAGTTATAACCAGAGATCCTCAAGTGTATTTATACGTTTTTAGTTACAGTAATAACATGAAGGTTTGAACTGTATTCTGGTACTCACCTTGTCCTTCCACGGAAATGTGACACTTTGCCAAGATGTGTCCATTGACACCTTTCACAGTCATTGTTATCGTACCTCCAGACCAAAGCTGTCCATATCCAGCTAATTCATGCACAATATTTGAATCACTTGCTAAACTCTCCTGATCACATGTGTAAACAATATCTGCATGCTCTTTACTTGAATAGATAAAAGTAATTGTTCCCTTATATGGAATATTATCAATACGTATTCCTTTTACAATCACTGATGATTGTGTTCGTGAAATACGGTCATATGATGCAACACATTCATCTTGGCCTGATGGAGCAGATTCTACGTCAACAGCCACACGTGGAATAGTTTCTACTGGTTCTATTTCAATACCAATAGTAGGATCTGGCGCATTCTCGGCCATACGGGATATATCATATTGGCCTAAAGGAGCAGACTCTACGTCAACAGCCACACGTGGAATATTTTCTGTTGGTTCTAATTCTGTACCAATAGTAGGATCTGGAGCATTCTCGGCCATAAGGGATATATCATTGTCTGACTCAAGTACTGCACCTTGCTTAGACAATGTCGTTTTACCAAATTTCATCGATGACTTGAAGCTGGATTCAAGTGGTTCACTACTAGGCTCAAATGATGAGCTGTCATTAATCGGTGTTATTTTTGAAATGTCGAAGTCCAAAGATTTAAGTGACCTAATATCCATTGGTGTTATTTGTTCTTCATGTGTCATCGACGTATCGTTGTCCGTTTTCATGGTTGACGAACTGTAATCAGAAGTATCTGATTCGCTGAAAGACTCAAATGACGTAGTTGTATCTAAGGATAATAATTCTTCCTCTAGTGTCTTCATTAAATCGTCTCGATTCACTGATGAACTGTCGTCGACCTGAACCTGTTCATTGACAGTCTCATTTTGCGCGTTGTCAGTGGACATCAAAGGTAAAACGTTGCAAGCCTTTACTGGTGTTATGACTGTTGGAACTATTTCCATATCTTGACCATTCTTAGAATACGTCGACGAAGTGTCGAAAGTACCAGCTATGTCGTTTTCTTGATGTAAATTCCTATCAACGGGTGAAACTGGTGGAAAATTGCAGGATTCAAGCGGCTCAGTATCAACTGGCGTGATGATTTTCTCGAATGATATTGACGAATCATTTTCTTGGTGACCTGTTTTGCTGTCTGGAGTCTCAGAATGCTTCTCGTTAGACGACGAAACTTTGTTGGGTTCAAGCGAGTTTAAATCTGCTGACAATGGTATTTCCTTTCGCTTCTCTAAACTAGTTGTCAAAATGTTTGGTTTGGTTGATTCATTTTCAGAAATATCATTCGGACGTCTGTCAATAGACATGGGTTTTGATTGTTGTTTCACAACTTTCGATTTTTCAGAGAACATAGGAGTTTTGACATCGGATGTTTCGTCATTTGACAATTTTGGTGCACTGTTCCTTGACATAATATTCGAAATCGTAGCATTCTTGTTGGTACCATTAAATACTGGTTGTCTTGATGATGATGAAGGTAATGGAAAATTCGTCTGCTTCGGAAGGCTTCTGCCCTGATTTTGAGGAGAAGCAACAGCTGATTTTCCGCTGGCGTCTTTTTCTATGTATATAAGAACAAAATGGAAACCAATAGTTTCATTTTACTTTTAATCTATACCTTGTGTTTTCATTTAATATAGCAATACCAAGTTGTAATATTCATTTCATTTTTTGTAAGCACTCATTCTAACCTGGCTCTTTGTCTCAGGTTAGAGGTAAGGGTGTGTTAACTTGAAAATCTGGCATATCAAGAGTTGCAGCGCTTGCAGAGCTTATTTGCAGAAGTTTGCAAAGTGTCGTTGCTACCAACACGAAAAGGTAATATAAGTAATAGTTATCAGTCGGTCGCATTTGTCACAAACTTATCTTACCACATAAAGGAAACTTTTGACTTATCCCAACGTTACAACAAACAGTATGAAACAAGCTGAATATGAAAGTTTACTGCGTCTGTCAAACATTTTTATTACATGCTGATATGCAATGTATGTGTAGAGAATAAAAGATAAGATTTGTCTTGCCTGTTATATATCGTCTCATAATGAATGGGCGTACTTTATTTTGAGTACTAGGTGATTATTGTTGATAAATTAATTTTAGTAGCCACATGTTTTTGTCGTATTGACTTTGTTCAATAGCAGGTTGTAAAATAATACAATATACTAGTATAATACTAGTGGCTTTTTGAAAGAAATGACGGGATGTTAAGGTTCAGCTGAAGGTTACCTGTTTGAAAAGTCCTCTCCGTTTGCCCATCGTCTTTGTCTGCAGCCAGCCACTGGTTGCACATAAACTTGAAAATTTGACCTGTTGTTTCGTCTTCAATCATGATGTAATCTAAATGGAACCCCGCATCATGTCCTATCAAATGGAACAATTAAAGCAGATCAATATACCCTTGTCGCTATCCTTGAATATTATTACAGTGCTCGCAGTGTGCCTATCTTATGTTAAACTCTCGATATCTTGTGTATAATTATCGGAAGTTGAAGGTGAGAATGGTAATGTTTTCTTGTCTCCTTAAAACGGAGACTAGAACAATTTCTTATTTTGAATAGAACTTTTTTAGAAAACATAAAGTTGTCACAAAATAAAGATCAATTTATTTGTTCCAAAAATAATAATGTTCTGAAACAGACAAATGAAACAAATATCAAAAGTTTCAGCATAAATCGTCGCCCAGAAACATTAAATTATCACTAGATTTCTACCAAAATGTGTGGGTTTTTTCCCCAAAAAATCAAATTAGTCGTCCGGGCCTATTTATTTTGGGATTATTTTTTTGGAATAATCATGGCGTTATGTTTAGTGTCGAAATACCTTTATTGTTATGCCAAATGCGTATGTTGGTAATCTCTCCGAGATAAGTAAGGCTAAATAATTTCCGCTTCAATTTTTCTAGACCATGGCTGAATTCCAACTCTTCTGAAGTCCCATTGTCACCAAATAATTGAATGAAAACAGTTGAATTGGTGCGATTTCCTCCTCGAATTTCTCTACATTTTACCGTTACTTTGTAGTTGGTTTCTGTCACTGTTATCAGAGAAACAAAAACAGTTAAAATTGCAATATGATATGTATTTGGAATATCACATGAAATTAGTTAGACATGGTATTTATAAGGATTTAATAATTCTGTGTATGAAAACGATTTCTCGTGATAATTTTGAGATCAGAAAATAACATTTCCCTTAATGAATCATTAATATTGGCTTACGACTTACCGAAATCATGAATTAATTAAGTTTGCGGCTAGTTCTTTGCGCATGTGCGAATTATGTTATCACAGCTTTAATCTGCCACGGTAAACACACATGATAGGGGACAGCTCGCTAGTCCGACAACTCGCTAGTCCGAAAGCTCGCTAGTCCGAATTTTAATTTAGGCTCGCCAGTCCGAAAAATGAAAAAGGCTCGCTAGTCCGAATGTTAAAAACGGCTCGCCTGTCCGAATTTAAATAAGAGCTCGCTAGTCCGAATTTTAAAAACAGCTTGCTAGTCCGAATATGACAATATGTGTGCATACTTCTATTACAGTTTTTCAAAATTCGGACTAGCGAGCTGTTTTCAAAATTCGGACTAGCGAGCCTATTTCAGAATTCGGACTAGCGAGCCTATTTTGATATTCGGACTAGCGAACTGTTATTTAAATTCGGACTGGCGAGCCGTTTTTAACATTCGGACTAGCGAGTTGCTTTTAAAATTCGGACTGACGAGCCTATTTTCATATTCGAACCTTCGGACTAACGAGCTGTTTTTTCGGACTAGCGAGCCTTTTTCAAGGTTATATTTTCCCTATTGAATAACGTTTCGGACTAGCGAGCCTTCGGACTAGCGAGCTTTCGGACTAGCGAGTCGTCGGACTGGCGAGCGGATCCCCACATGATATTGGCAACAATTGTTCATTGTCTGTTGTGTGACAGGGTTTCTAGATATTCCCGAACCCGGACTAATTGTTTTACATTTTTAAAAATTATCATAACATATTTAAATCGAGTATAATTTAATTATTATATCATGATTGCAGTGATTTGAGCCGTTCAATAGTTTGTTCCATATTGCACGGCATGAAACAAACCTGTGTGATATCATGATATAAAAACAAATATTGAATGCCTTGCACGTGCAATATTACAAAATATATCATTCGGTCAAATTTGGACTGATCCATTTCACTCGCCTCCGCCTCGTGAAATAGAAAAGTCCAAATTTGACCTTATGATATATTTTGTACTATTGCACTCCCAGGCATTCAATATTTGTATACTAGACAGTAGAATTGTAAGTGCTTGCGTTATTTGTAGCAGCTGATTTTTAAGTTCTCATGTTATTTGCTGGTTTGCACATAGTGTTCGTACTATCTTTACTTACGGCTTCGTAAGTTCCTCAATGTTTTACCATCCCCCTTATTGTCTGCTAACCAGCGATAGCAAAGAAACGTGTGTCTACTCCCAGTCCTTTCGTCAATGACTTTCACACTTCGTAAATAGACGTCCGGATTTGTCCCTAAAAAAAAAATATACGGTGACCGAAATAACATAAAATATATAAATTTCTAATTCCGTGAAATCTAAAACATTACTACTTTAACCCTAACTCTCGCACGTTGAAAAACTGCTTGCGTCCATGTTCAACAATAAAAGAATGGCCAATTAGTAAGAAAATATTTGACGAATTATTTTAATTACACTTTATCTATATATAAAATATATTCGTACAGAATTACCAAAATTATTAGCAGCAATTTTGCAACACATTTTGATGTCCTATAGGATTTTTTTGCTTTTCCTTCGAAAAGTGTAAAATAGACGTAAGCCGTTCTGATTTCACTTGACGCTACGACCCACCGTAGGTCAAAGTGCGCAGAACCACAAAACACTTCCTCGGGTCACACGATTCCATTTGGCATAGTAAGAGAATTTACCTGTGTGGATATTATTCCAAATATCTTGGTCAAAAAGATCGCCCGGCGAAAATTACTGCGCATATAGGAAGATATCGTGTTTAAATACAAATTTCAGTCGTTGTTTTGTGAATCAGAATTCTAGTATGGTTTTAATGGTCAATTTTGTGTACAAATTATGAATTCATGATGTGAAATTCTGATTTTATAATTATTTAAACTAATCCCATGTTGCAATGAACTCTACCTTCTGTTTTATGAACATGTGCATTTCTTCAAATCGGGCTACTGTATACATGGAATAGATACAGACTTACACCAGAGGCCAAAATTTGAGAATTATGGGATGTCTGTTTAGCTGGCTTTATTATTATTCCAAGTCATATCCCATGATGCAGTACGATAGACAACACGAATAAATTCCATTGACCGTACTATTAAGTGACCATATAGATATAAACAAACAGCATACGTTGTGAATCATGGGATATAGGCTTGGCAGATATTTCTATCTTGGCAGTCTTTGAGTAAGGTCATTGATTTTCTAACATACACAGAGATTTTGAATGATTGTGAGGGCATAACATCAAAAGATTTTCGGCTTTTACAGGCTGGCCTTGCTGTCTGTATAATTTTATAAAAAGTTTACTGTGTATGTGTGACCTGATATTCCTGAATGAGTTAGGGGGGGGGGTTATATTTTTGTAACATTAAACTCTTTCTTGTAATACCATTGAACATACGTGCTACTTGGTTACAGAGCTATGTGCTCTGTAACCAGGCGCACCTATGATACGCGTACACCCTAATCCACCATATCCAACCACCACACCCCTATGACCATTGCATATCTGGATTTGACTTGAATAATCAGGAAAGTTGGGAATAATGAAGCTCAGTATAACCAATAAGATTTACGATAGACCATTTTAACATTAGAACCACTAATAACTGGCAAAAATATTCTGACCTTTACAAACCTGAATTGTCGTGCCAAATTCGCAATTCTTGCAAATTGCCTAGATTCTCCAGGTCAATATGAAATTCTTCTCGATCCTTAAATCCTTTGTGTGGAAGACATATCTCATCTGATACGCCATCACCAAAGAGTTGGATGAAAACATTTGTGTCAGTTCCGTCTGCACTAATTCCCGTATCTTTTTTTCCTGTATCAACAATTATTCTGTACTTTGATACTGTAAAACAGACGAAATAAAGACAATCATTTATCATGAACAAATTCAAACAAATTAGACAAACTTAAGTGTTTTTATAGGCAGTTTATATAATTAAATTAATATAACCGTGAAGTATATAGTTGTAGTGTATAAAGTCTTTAAGAATGCCCTACCATTTTAATCCTTATCCATAAGTCTATTCCTAAAGCTAACGAAAAAGTATACTAATAGGTCCCATCAAAAACTATACCCTAACCCTATAAACCCTAAACCCTAACCCTAACCCTAAGTACACTTGGTCCCTAACCCTTTTACCTTATCCCTACCCTACCATAACGGAATCAAAGTGACACTTTCCAAGTTCTGCTTTCCAGTGCAACCATTTTAAGGTAAGAATAAACAACACCTGACTTTATTTTCTATTTTTATATGATGAAATCCATTTATTGTGTCAAAAAAAACCCTTAAAAATGAAATTAAACATCAACTTGTTTAGGCTTTTGCTAATAAAACTCAACTTGGTACTTGGTACCAATTAAGCTCGAGGATGCTTAGCTTCAACTGGGCTCCAATATGTTTTTAAATTCAATTTTTGAATACAGGAGGAAGACCGGAGTACCCGGAGAAAAATCTGTGGAAGCGAAACATGGACTGAAAACCAAATGCACATAAAGTGCCTGAAAATACCTGAGTTCTCCTTCCGCTCCTGATCCTGCTGGAACATTTTTGATGACATGACTACGTCTGGTATCGATACATCACTTCCAGATAATGTCAGCTTTTTGGACGCCATTTACATCCACCGCAGTTCAAGGCGATCTGAAAAGAACTGATTTCATACATAATTGTACTAACTTTCACCACATGTCGAAACAAAATATATTCAAATAAATATGTTTACTAATCGTCCTAGCTAAAGCTAACAAGTTTGAAAAATTGATTTTGAGCATAAGGGTAGACGGTAACTCAAAAATATTGGATTTCAATCTGTGTATACCATAAATCATGCATATTTACAGGTACTTTTCGAAACGTAATCACTCTTAGTGTAATAAATTACGTTTGGTATGACTTTTATATTAAATCTCTGAATATGTTTGATTTACCAACTCGTTAGAACTGATTGTATAAATCTATAGAAGCATATTACATTGATGTTGAACTTGTATAATTGTCAATAATTTCAGAATTGTAACACAAAAAGGTATTATTGATTTTACTGACAATGATCTTAGAATTTCGAATTTCTTCTACAAGTCATGAAAAAATAGTTGCATGTAATCTGATACCCTCGTTAGATTTGCCAATAAAAGCCGATTTTTGTTTCTGTTATTTTTATATGCATATTTCAAGCAACCTTATTACTCTCATTCATTTACCATTAAATAGTAAAATAAACCCAATAAGACCAAAAAATAATAATCGATTTGAAAAATATGTTGCTTGTTTACTGTAATGATGTTGAAACGACAGCATATTTTTTGATAACGAAATGATTTATTCATTAATCAATTTTTCACATGTGATTATTTGCTTTTTAGGTGGTGTCAATGTCAACATGTGACATTCTGTCAGAGATTTACAGTAAAATCATGAGAACGAGATTTTTGTCATAATATGCATAATCTGACGATTGATTATTGGACGAAACTCAGAACATTAATAATTACAATCTACGGTCATAAGAAATCAACGGTGAGGAACTGTGCCTGAGCTTTTACAAAGTCTAAGCACTTTCGCCAGAAAACATGAAATGCAGATCTCATGAATTGACGAACAGCTTAGAAAAAGTTTCGAAATACCTTTAAATAGTTCTAATCTCATTTGTTTGTTTGTTTGTTTGTTTGTTTACCTCGGTTAGTCCGTGACGGACACATGCCATTAGATCCATGATGAACTTATGGTCTCTTCCAAGCTCATACAAAAGTACCAACCTGGATAGCCAGAAATGTCTAATCTATGCATGCTGGTCAATGCATCTTTGAAAAGATGCCGAAAATCACTTACCCTTCGTAATTTTCTTGATATCCCTTGTTTCCACTGCAGTGTCTGCCACTTGCAAAAAATTCAGATTTGAAAAAGCTTAGGTACTTTTAAATCTGCAACAGCTGAATAATAACGATCCAGTAACTACCACCTGGTTTCTGTTGTACAAATACATTCAATCAACAACAATTCAGAAAGGCATATTTGTTTTTGTGTCTGATCCACTAAATCAAATTTGACTGCTCATCATATTTTAATATCAAACTTGATATCAAACCGATAAGAAATCTAGTCAGCTAGAACATAACCATTTTTTAATCCTTTTCAACGTATATGTCCCTGGGCATATGTAATGTAATGTAATGAAATGTAATGTAATGTAGTGAGATTTTGTAACTACAGTACAGAGATACAAAAATCTGTTTGAGCCTTGTCAATTGTGCTACTCCTCTCCATCTGTTTCGTGCTCCATTAAAATACTTATTTTATTGTCACACAGCTTGTAAATTGCTTTGTTCTCACTTTTTTAATTGTATTCAAATCACTCTAATCACTCGGTGTGCTTACGATAATTACACATTTTCGGACAGTCATTATCTAAATATATAATTTAAAGACAAAATAATTTAGAGTTTTGCAACCACTACAGGTTGAAGGCGGCGACACTACCGAAATTTGAAATCGCCATTGATTTACATGTGAACAGGATTTTCACTGGTCTACAAATTCTGATTCTGATTAATTTTTAAAAGTCATCTGCGTAATAAACGTGTGCGGGTTACAAATCGAATTGTAAAAAACAAAACCGCGCAGAGTAACACAATTGCATAGAATTTACCCCATTTACCCCATTTGTACTCCATTTGGATGAAAGAGGGCAATGCGCAATGCATGGACCATTTAAGGTCAGTATTCAGAATCACAATGAATATATTATGAAATATATTTATTGCAATGGCATATGAGCGTACAGGCCTTAAGGTACCTTTTGATATCATGATATGGCGGGTCATATTTAAATACAACAACAAGCAGGGACAGGGGATGGCTACAACAAATATCCTTCATGTTGAAAGAGTACCAAGTTTGCTTTCGTTTACCAAATTAATGACATCATTGACAGCAGGACACGCATTGCAGTATACAGTCACGGTTCACCACATTTACAGAGCCGCGACAGCCTTTGTGATAATACGGAAACGCGTATCGACTTACACACTATGTCGAGATTTCGGGTTGCGACTTGAGATTTGGGATCGCCGGTCGCAATCCGCCATATTAAATGAAATCAAAATTGATATCATCTGCAAAGTCCCCCCTTTCGGGGTGAGCCATCACATTTGCACTGTTTATTTAATATTAACAACCTGCGTGATAGCGCGATCCAATCTAATAAGATTATTTCTTTTTTACGCAAACAACTACGCGGTCATTATCAGGTATTATATACCGCATAAAAACATTCTTGTCATTTGATTGGTTGACACTGCATTAGAGATTTAGACTGTCAAAAATATTTGGTATATTTCCTGCTTGACATCATAGCCGGGCATTTTTTGTCAATAAAAATGTGATATTGCCCTGGCGAGACGTCACCGCAGGGCAATATCAGCTTTTTTGCACACATAACGCCCGGGAAGATTTGTTTACGTTCTGAAGTGTTCGTCTTGCCGTAGCGTAGCGTAGTTTCATGAAATAAACAAAATTGACCAGATGGGTGAGTTCAAAAAATTGATGGATGAATTAACTGCATGATATAGTATACAAATATTGACTGCTTTGAGGGGCATGGTTTAAATTATTTTCCCGAGGTGATCTCAAAACCATGAATATGCCCGAAGCGAAGCTGAGGGCATATTCATGGTTTTGAGATCACCAAGGGGAAATAATTTTAACCATAACCCGAACAAAAAGCAGTTAATATTCGTTTTATATACCGAATATATAGATTTTTGTCCATTGGTTGGTTAAAAGAGACATTTTAGCACTCCAAGCGCTCGATAATAATTTACGATATTTGTTTCTCCTTTCAGTGCTGACCGCGTCGTATTCAGTGCGCCCAAGATAACTAGCTCACGCACTGCAGCGCGTGTCTGACCATGAATGCTTACAGTTGCGCGCGTAAAGCTCGAGTTACACGACGCAAAATAAATTGAGCGGGCATAGTGAATGCTATGCCCCGGGCATAGTAAATTTATAGGGCCTAGTTAAATCCATGCCCTCACTTTTAACCAATCAGAGGACAGGAATCTATATATGAGGTATATAATGCTTTTTATCCAACTAAGCTATCGGAGATCCTCAAACGCTGCTTGCATTTGGCGAGAGCTAGGCTAGCCCTAGGCTAGGCTAAGCATGCACGGTAAGCTTAACTCAGTTTGCACTTTTATCAAGTGACTTTATGCAAGTTATCAAATGAAAAGAATATTTTTATACGGTATATAAAACACATATTTACTGTTCTTTATTCGAGCAATTGTGCAAAATATCTACCCTCGATAACTGGAGACCGTGGGCCGTCACCGAGGGTAGATATTTTGCACAATTGCCCTTATAAAGCAGTAAATATTTGTATAACTAATAATGACCCGCGTATGTGATGACATTAACACTAAATGCGTTTTCTCATAAAACGCTAATCAAGCGTGCGTATGCGCCCTAAACACGCGCGTTAATTATATTACGCGATGATCGTCATGCCTGGACTGATCAAAATTCTCTTATGGGGATAAGTAGACCTTTCAGTAAGAAATCAATTTAATGAAGTATTTCTTCATAAAATTATACATAAAAGACATTAAAATGTCGCCGAGAGCGGTTATTAATGACAATAATA
>JXSR01S022299.1:12577-22634 GCA_000969725.1 Ophiothrix spiculata
GAAAGAAACCATTATTTCATCCAAAAATAGGCGTTTTTTAGCTAAAATAAACAAATTTGTCCAATTATTTTTGCCCGCGCGCTACGCGCGCGTTAATTTTTTTATTTTAAAAAGTACAAAAATCGGGAAGCCTCTAGAGTCTTGCCCCCCGGACGGTCAAAGCTGGTTACGCCCCTGCCGGTATATGTGGAATTAAATTCAGGATCCCGAATTTAATTCAACAAATGATCATTTAAACAGAAAAAGCAAGCATATTGGAGGATATTAAAGGTGCAATTCATGATTTTGATGTGACAAAAACCTTGCCTCTTTTCTAGCCAAATACAAAGAAGAGTACAACATAAATATATACTGAAAATTTCAATTGATTCCGAATGTTCGTTTCCAAGTTACAAGCTTTTCAGCATTTTGAAAATCCCCATAGGCTACTGTGTTGTAATTACTGTCGGTGCCCCAACAATAATTAGAAAATGACACACTTTCTCTCTTTTCTCAAAAATGCAAGCACGGATGAAAGAATGGCTTTGGGATCGTAACATATACCAGGTGAGGATTCTTATAAGCCAAAAAACTCAAATTTCATAGAGGTGACCTTGAGGGTGAAAAGTAGATCATGAATTGCCCCTTTAATATCTACCCAAAGCAATCCCAATCAGCTAAAAAAAATCAAAAGTCATGGTTGACAGGGGGGGCACTTCAATTTTAACACTTTATAGTATTGCTTTAATGCCTCACACCATGCGGATATCGGCCCCTATATCGGCTGTACAAACAAGTAAAGCTATTTGCTTGGTTATCTTTATACATACATATATTCTAATATTTGTAGAAGTAAACTTCAGTCTTCTGTATAAAAAAAACTCCCTTACCCTACATTTGAGATGTAGCTCATAGAAGATCTAACGTATTACTCCCAACGTTCAAAATTTTAAATGATAATTCCTGTTTTTAACCCTTTGAACCCTAGCCATCCCACGTGTATCTGTACCGCTGACCCGGGTCAACCCGAAAGTCTAAAAACTCAATGTAACCTCTAAACTTGCTTAGATTTTGATTTCCCATGCTTTACTTTTTCATTTTACAGTAGTCTGAAATATTACAATAACCAGCATTCACAAAAGAATATTATTCTACTCATCGGGTATACGGTCAGGGGCGTCGGAACCGTGTGGGCCATGTGGGCTTTGGCCGCACCACTTTTCAGCCAGAAAAATAAAAAAATAATTTAATTTAATTACTCTTATGCGTTTATTATAGTCCCAGCATAAATAACCACAACATAGAACTGTACAAAATCGTTTTTAATAACTGTAGTCTACTGGGGCTTAGTTGATTCCTTATTTTTGATAACTCAAGAGGCACTGGCCGCACCACTTTTACCAAGGGCCGCACCACTTTTATTTTCCTTCCGACGCCCCTGTATACGGTACATGTACACGTGAGCTGGTATACCGCCTCGTCGGGTTCAAAGGGTTAATAACAGATATTCTTTTTATTGTTGTTTTCCGATTCTTATGTGACATTTTTTCTAATTCATCAAAAGCTAGATGGAGGTAGGCTACACTCCTTTTAGTATTTTACCAAGTTTGAAATAAATCAGTTTTTATGTTTATTTCTCTGTTTCAACCAGTGAAATGTTTCCATTTCTTTTCATAAAACACACCTGTTGCTTTGATTTTTCCAAGTTTTGGATTTGAACCAGCTCTGATTCCAATCAAATTCACATGATCAAGCTGTTGGTGCTCACATTTTATTTTCATTTTGCATTTTTTATTCTTAACAACAATTCCATCTAGATGAGAGAATGATAATAGTAACCTTGAAATCCAAAGTCAAATACAAATCTTTGTAATCCCAAGTTCAACCACCTACACTTTTAAAATATAAAGCCTGCAAACTCAAAAGATTACTACATACTCTACTGTGAACAATACTGTTCTTTTTCTTCCCAAAATGAATGTAAACATAGACAGTGATTTGAGGTTGGATCAGACGCAAAGCGCAGTGAGCTACTATATTTCCTGAGGAAATGATTGCTGGCTATGTCTATTGCCCATTTCATCTTTTAATTGTTTATTTTAGTGGTCTCTAGGACAGGGTTTAAGTATTTCTAAGTACAATTCTGTTAATAGATTAGGTATAAGGATTTCTGTTAAGATTGTTAAGACTGTAACCTTAACAAAATGCTTTTACTAAATATGGGGAAAGAACTCAAAAAAGTCACCATAACATGTAATTTGCAAATATTGAATTTGTTCATTTATGTACTATTAGTATTAATAAGAATTGAGGACCCTAGAACTAAATGGGGGTTAAGTCACAAAATCTTGAAAATTGAGTTGTGTCAATTTCTTGTTACATAAATCTTATTTCTACATTCTGTACAAGTTTTGTAGTAATTTGATGATCAGAGCATGTGTAAGAGTCACTGCGAGATACAGCAATACCATTCAAGACAACACAAATTATATGTTTGTGCCATTTTCTCAGTTTGTACTCAATGTGACTTAACCCCCTTCTGGTTCTAGGGTCCTCAATTGTGGAAAAGAAATGTTTTTCTTTCCTTGTTTAGTTCAATTCTACCTGGTATCCTTTTGCATAATTTGTTGTATGATATAAACACCTTAGTTTATATATTTTCATGGATTTTGATGTTTCATAAGGTTTTATGTCAAAAAAGCAATGACTGTCTCCATGTAATTGCAATTACACCTTAACAAAAAGATCGATATTAGTCTATTGATCAATATAAGTATTTTTTATCATTCTGGGAAACTGACCATGTCAAAGCAACCCAAAGTAAGGCTGAAAACATAGTCGGCCTCCAAACGAAATGTTCGCTACCAAACATTTAGTCGTGACGTCACCAAATATTTGCTATCGAATTTAAAGTATAAACGGATAACACACATTTGGTCCAATGTATATGGCAATTCAATAACATGTGCAATCTAGCGCAAAATTTTATTTGGTCTCAACTCGGTGTTGAAGTTATTTTATTTGGAGAGTCACTCATCATTTTGACATCATGACCAAATGTTTGGTACCGAAAATTTTGTTTGGAGGCCGACAATGATTTGGCCCTTACTCATACTTCTAAACTTATTGCTGGAGTACTTTGACTTTCAATTTCGGATCAGTAACTTAATAGATAAAAGATGATCAATATAATTGCAGCCATCAACTTAGAATGTCAACTTCTTTATGGTAGCCATATGTTGAGGCCCCTTAGTTGGTAACTCCAATCTGAGTGGATTTATAATGAGAAGGATGTGAACCATCTTAAAGGGACTAGCCTAGATTCCACCCAGAATTAAAAACTTAAGGAAATACTCTAAATATAGCTAAAAAGTATAATAAAATCCAAAAAACTGCAAAAATTTACACACACATGGCTCAAATTGAGAGAGAACTAATTTGCAATATATCGTTCTTTGATGGTTGTGTGAATATCCTGTGTTTCTGAATCCTAAATTTCTACCTAACCAGATAAAATATCAAACAAAGCCTCTAGACATTATTCAATACATATTTAAAGAGAAACAACTTCCTCAAAAATAATTTGTTTGGCCATCACAGGTGTAGAAACAAGATTTTTTCAAGTTTTAAAACTAGAAACAATGTTTTCACACCACTTTTTGTCTCCAGCGACAAAAAAATAAAGTAGGTAAGGAATTGCAATTTTCTCCAATATTCCTCAAAATCATGATAAACTACTTGTAGGTATTATTCCCGGGTATTATTGTTCTATCGATTAAAGTAAAAAAAAATATGTAGGTAAAAAATAAGTGGGAAGAATCTAGGCCAGTCCCTTTAAATATCAGAATCTTGAAACATTTCCACAATCCATTTTAGTTGTCATATGTATCACTTAGCCTATATTTTGGATATGTCATTTATATTTTTCTAGTTAGAAAGCACAACCTAAATTATCACTTTTTTCTACAAATTATAAGAATAAGCATAAAGGACGGCTACACCCAGCCTGCTATCCTAGCATTTAATGAATGCTCTGGGCTCCAGACATGAAGACTCATGATAAATCATGGAATAAATTGAAGTATTTGATCAAAAAACTACTTTTCCTTTCTGAAATTTAAAAAACCTTGGAGCATAGAATATGTCTGGACATCTGAACCAGTAACTAGGACCTCCCACTGGATTCCCTCTCACGCACTGTATGTTTTTCGTTTTCAAAAGGTCCGTGCTACTTTTTAGTGGTGTTTTTACGAAAATCGAATCTCACAACATACTTTAATGTTAAAACCTGACCTTGATGCCTTATCAGTTCATGAGTAGTGTTATTTGTAGCACTTTTGCAAGTTTTAGCAAGTGTCTGAAAATGTAAATTTGTGTAAGCTTTGAAATACTAGATTATGCATGGTATCCCTACATGGCCTGACTTTGACACAATATGCCCATCAGCTTTCAATAAATAAGATAAGAAAGAATAAATTTAATGAAGATTTTGTTAAAGGGGCAATTCATGTCCCACTTTTCACCCTTAAAGTCACCTCTATCAAAATTGAGTTTTTTTAGCTTATAAGAATCCTCAACTGGTATATGTTATGATCCCCAAACCATTCTTTCATATGTGCTTGCATTTTTTAGAAAAGTGAGAAAATGTGTCATTTTCTAATTATTGTCGGGGCCCCGACAGTAATTTACAACACAGTAGCCTATGGGGATTACGAATGATCGGAATCAAGTAAAATTTTCAGTATATATTTATTGTGTACTCTTCTTTTTATTTAGCTAAAAAAGAGGCAAGGTTTTTGTCACATCAAAATCATGAATTGCACCTTTAAGTCAGAAAAGAAGTATCATTAGAAATACTTTAACACAACGTTAGCAGTTACATCTTGTAAGTATGGGGAAAATCTAATTTTGAAATTTGTTGACATTTGCTAACACTAATTGGCGGATGAGATGCCATCGCGCAGTGTCCCACGTGTAAACCCATGATAACTCTGCCAGATAGTATGGCAACCTTGGCTCCCGGGGGGAGGGGGGGGGCACTCAAGTATAATGTTGCAGGCATAGCGTGACCACAGTTTTTCAAAACACCCCCTAAAGGGTGCTTGTTTTTTAAGCCAAAATATACCCTTTTTCCTCTATTCACACCCAAAATCGAGATTTTATTGATACTGTTTTCACATTAGGGTTTGAAAAAGTACCCTATTTCTTGAAAATTGCCCCAAAATTGCTGTTTTTGACACCCTAAACGGTGTCACCTGATACACCCTTCAGTCGTCAAAAACAACTGTAATTCACCTTTTTCGTGGTCATGCTATGCCTGCAACATTATATTTGAGTGCCCACCGGGCTTATCTTCTAGAGCAGCATGTTGACAAAAGATCAATATTTACAAATACTTGCTCATGTACTACATCGGAAAGATTTAGTGATAGATAATAATCTTGGATCTTTCTAGCTCAAGTGACATTACATGATCAAGTTTTGTACAAGTTCTAATTAAAACATACTAGTGTAGTTTTCTTAAGTTTCAACCAAAGTCTTTAAAGTAGCAAGACCCTGTAGAGGCCCTGCATGTGACGTAGAATACCGTGAATATGGCGGATTGCTCAAATGCATTCAATAGAAGTGTGACCATAACCAAACACTTTATATTGTCCCATCAATAAAAATGCACCATTATCAGTAGGTTAATTACAGTATTTTGTTGAATGGACTGCGATACGCCGTATTTACGGGAAAGGTCATCAGTCTGAGTCCAAATCCTTTGTTTAGCATCAATCGATAAAAGCATGCAAGGCCTTTATTGAATCCCAGGTATTGATTATCAAGAATGATCTGATTCAATGACCTTACAGACCATTCACTCCTGCACCTGTGTCACTAAGGTCTATGCTGATTTGTAGTCAGAGCCATAAATGAAAAAAGTCTTCATCACCTTTTACACCCCACCTGTTTATGGACATGTAGGCCTACTTACGTGACTGAATTTACATGAAAGAAATACGCTGTTTCTTAGCAAAACATGCAAAAAATCTGAAAAATATATCCACAAATATTGCATTAATGGCAAAATATAAAATTCTAAATTTATGAATGTCTTTAATCAATTTATCTTTAATTTCAGCCATGGTGCCATATCAAATTAGATCTGTATATATTTCTTAGTCATTCCATCTTTGTCAAGTTTCAATCTGTGAATAAACTCAACACATTTGTGACCCGTCATATCAAAAGGTACCTTAAGGGTCCCCAAATCAAAATTGATTTTTTGGTCTCATCTAAAAGCTGAGATTTTAAGCTTTAAAATGACACCTTGCTTTTGGCTGTTGATTGTTCGGTTACAAAGTTACATCCAGATTGGTAAAAGGCATCAGGCTGATTCGGAAAACTATAGTTCTGAGAAAATTGAGTTTAAAGTTTTTATACTGAGTAAAACTTGAATGGAAAGAAGATTTTTATCTTGTTTTTAACACATTTTGCCAATGTTTTTGATGTTGTAACCTGATTAATATTATAGAATACACTTGAAAGGTATAGTTTCAGATGAAATTAAAAATTCGATCTTGGACGTGATTTTTGCCTATGCTAAGCTTCAATGGCCTGTATTTTGTAATTTACAATGCCGACCTTAAGGTACCTTTCGATATGACGGGTCACATATTACACTGCAACCGCGTCAGAGTTGTCTTTCAAGCTCTGGCGCCACTCAAACATTGGCGAGGATTATCTATCTCTGTTGTAGTATTACCGGTACATGCAACCCATAACATGGACTGGGTTGACTCAGATTTAGTCAAAGCTGTTAAGATTAGGGATAGGAGAGGTACACACAATGCCAGACAATACCTGCACAATAGTAGGTTAAACCACAGGGCTAGAAATTTGTTCACTGCTGCGAGAATCTTATTGGATTCTCGCATATCTACTGGGAGAGAATCTTTGCAAGAATCTTTGGATTCTATACATTCATACACAATGTGTCCACCTCAATTTACAAGAATCTATTTGGATTCTCGCAAAATCCTGCGAGAATGGATTCTTGCTGAATTTCTAGCCCTGAACCATGGTAAATGTATATTGATGGACATTGCATGGCCTAATGGCAAAAGCTCCCGACTTTTTAATATTAAAATTCGCACAACAGGACCCAGTCTATGGAATTCATTAGTATACAAATATTTAATGCCTGAGAGTGCAATAGTACAAACTATATCATGAGGTCAAATTTGGACTTTTCTATTTCACGAGGCGTAGCCGAGTGAAATGGATCAGTCCAAATTTGACCGAATGATATAGTTTGTACTATTGCACGTGCATAGGCATTCAATATTTGTTTTATATCATGATATCACACAGGTTTGTTTCATGCCGTGCAATAGTACAAACTATTGCACGGCTCAAATCACTGTAATCATGATATAAATTCAAATATAAAACAATGTAAGACTGTCAAACATTTTAGAAACATGTATAAATCCAATCGTATTTCTAGTTGCAACTGATTTTGTTGGTTTTGGCATGCCCCCCTCTGTGTGTTTGTTTGGTTTTTGTATGTATTTTTGTACCGTTTTGCTTTTGATTTTGTGTGATTGAAACAATGTCCTCGATGGTCTCTTCAGGTCTTTTTGGCCTTTTGACCATTCCCACAATATCATTGCTGTGATTTATGTGTTCTTTATTGTTTTTTATGATACTTTTCTGTATGATATTGTGAATAAAATTGATTTGATTTGATTGATTGATTGATTGATTGATTGATTGATTGATTGATTGATTGATTGATTGATTGATTGAAAGACCCACATTACATTCACTGAGCAATGAGAAAGACATGAAGTTTATTCTGCTTCCAATCCAAGTGTCAAATGATACCCTTGCAACAACAATATTACAATAGTGGAGTGTGGTCCTATTTCTCTGAGAGAGTGAGACAGAGAGAAAGATGTGGTTCTTTGGTGTGCGCAAACTGGCCAACATTCCCGACCCCGTTTTCTGATAAAAGATAATGGTGAGTCATCAATGCCACATCTTTATCAAAACACATTGAATTTGGTTTAAAGAATAAAGAACAAGATGATATTTTCACATGAAATTATGATTATCTAATTTCATATTTTCTACCAAGAAAAATCTTTCATTCATATATCTAGAATATCAACATGTAGTTTGGTACTACTTTTCCAAATTTTCCAAATACCTTGCCATTGCCAGACTTAAAGGGACTGGCCTAGATCCTGTCCGCTGATTTTCTGACTATATATTTGTTTCACATGTATCGATAGTACATGATTATACCAACATATCCTACCAGTAGTTTCCGCTGAATTTGTGTAACAGAGGAGAAAAATGAAATTATTTACCAGCTGTATTTTTTGTCGCCGGCGACAAAAAATGGTTGAAAAGTGTTTCTAGTTTCAAATCTTACAAAGATCTTGTTTCTACACCTGTGATTGGTAAACAAAATTATTTTTGATAAAATTGTTTCTCTTTTGATATGAATTAACTTATCTCAAAGAGCTTCATTTGATCTTTTATCTGGTAAATCCAGACTGAGGTTCAAATTTAGGATTTAGAAAACACTGGATAGTCACACCACTATCACAGATAGATATATTGCAAATCAATTCGCTGTCAATTTGAGCCATTTCTGTGTACATTTGTGTACTTTCTTGGATTTTACTACACTTTTAAGCTTTATTTAAAGCATTTCCATAAGTTTTTAATTCTAAGTGGAATCTAGGCTAGTCCCTTTAATTATCATTGTACTACAAATGCAAGTATCTTCAAAATTTAGGCAAAACCCATCTCACACATTTCGGTTGTTTTCCATTTATTACAGTTCATCGTGAATAGAGGATTCAATATCTACTCTGACTCATGGTCAACCATATGAAAAGAAATCAGAATTGAATTCAATATTGGTTTTTGATATGGTAAGTTCCTAACATTTACTTACACACATATTACTTGGACAACAAAATATCAATTTATATATTTTTTGTTAGAAATAATTTTTTCCTCTACTTAATATTTCTCATTGAAAAGTAAAAAGAAATTTGGATTTGAATTGAAATCCTATTCTTATTCTTTGATGCCATTTAATTAACATCATTAGGCAGAGCACCTGATAAGTGAATTGGGAAAAAGTATACTTTAGGTCCCATCAAAAACTTTACCCTAACCCTAACCCTGAACCCTAACCCTAACCCTAACCCTACACCCTAACCCTAACCCTAAATTAAACCTAACACTAACCCTAACCCTAAAATTCTGGATGGGACCTAAAGTATACTTGGTCTATGAATTGGATTTCCAAGATTAACATATTGTCCAAGGACTTATTGAAGTCTCGATCCAGAAAAAGGGAAATAATTTTCATTTTGAGTAAGTTCCAAAGAAGCTGATTACATTACCCAGTGTCAATTAATTCAATAAAAAGCAAACATTATCTCAAGTTTGTATTGCTGGAGGAAGGAAATACTCTAGTCTTAGAGTACTAATTGGCCTTGCTTATTTAAATCAATAATTAAAAAAACAGGATTCTTCTTCAGAATGGAAGTAGAAAATAGACAAAAATGCTACAAGGTTTCAGTTTTGCTCATACTTTAGGCCTGAAGCTGAACCGTATATGTGATGACTCATCCCGATCATCCTTTTGCAACAGAACACTTTTCAAGAAACTGGTGAAAATAGGCAGCAAAAAATAAAGAAAATAATACAAGTTTCCAGCAGTTTTTCTGTTGTAAAATTTGATTGCCTTGATCAATTTCAACAAGTAAGGTGTCATTTTAAAGCTTAGAAAAAGCTATAACAGATGAAATGATAAAATCAAAATTGATATCATTAGGAAAGTCCCCCCTTTCGGGATGACCCATCACATATAACATACACAAAGCTCCATGTTTGTAAGGCCCAAACTTTGTCTCAGGTTCCTAAGGCCCAAAACCCTAAGCGCTACGCGTTTTTATTTTTTTTTAGTCAAAAAAGGCTATGCGCACACATAATTTTTTTTTTATTACGTTTTAAGATCACTTTTTTTTTTGGTCGCTTTGCGGCCGAATTTTCCCTTTATTTTTCT
>JXSR01S022301.1:0-12583 GCA_000969725.1 Ophiothrix spiculata
CAAAGCCAATTATGCAATATTATTATTTATTTAAGTGAAACTCTACTTTAGTTTGTTGGACAGAAAAACATGTTCAAATCATTATTAATAATAAATAATAATATGCAGCTTTTATATAGCGCTTCTAAATTTGGGTCAAATTCTCTAAGCGCAGCTGCCTATTATTACCTTGCCGTCAGGAAATCGTCACAATCAGTTCGCTTCAAAGCGGTGCAACTCGGCAATTGTGCAACCGTAATCTGCACTTAGATTGTAATATTCCCCATAACAACTCCCCAATATCGCTCGGGTCGACGAAGCAATTGAGATTAAATGCCTTGCTCTAGGACATGACCCGTTGGGCGTAGCGAGGCTCGAACTCGTGACCTACTGATTCGGAGTCCTGCGCTTTTCCACTAGACTAAAAACACCAACAAACCAAAGAATCACATTTCAACAACTCACTGTATGTCCTCATATGGGAGTGTAACATTGTTGATTCGTGATGAATTTACAATTGATATTCAAATTGGCGTGTCATGCACAACACAGCGTTTACGGGAGTGCGTTTATGCAGAACATCAGTTGGCACATTGTTCATTGCGCGCTGGGCACTTCCATGCAAAGCCCAGTGCTTGGGAACAATCGAAAAACATCAAAGCAGCAAACATTCACAAGCTAGGTCTTTGCTTCAGATTCTGCTACGTATTTTTATGAAGATGAGTGTGCCTATCTCTTAAATTGAGAACATTTAGAATTTAATTCATACATTTTCAACAAGATTTTCATTGTTGAGAGGCACTCAAACAAGCTACAGAATTGTTCATTGCAAATAAACTGCAAATAAACAACTCTGCATCCGTTGCATTGACATATTTTTATGACGCTCGTGTGGCTAAAGCCACCTTAGCACGATGAAAATATGCAGACGCATGGATGCATCGTTGTTGATTTGCGACTATGTAGCGTGTTTGAATACTTAATTGTAGATAGCATTAAGGTCCGTTCATAGTACGCCGCACTGCAGTGCAGTGCGTTGTTTTACTGCACTGCACAGTTTACTGCAAGAAACTGCAGTGCAGCGTTGCAATAAAGTTAAATATGTTTTAACTTGAAATGCGTCAACGTGCAGCAAGGTGCAGCAAATAATAATCGATATATCGGTAAAATTTGCCGCACTGCATAAAGTTGCGGCGTACTATGAACAGACCTTTACTCATAGTTGATTCTCTTCTATGCAAAGGCATTTGGCAAACAGAATGGGATAAGCCTGTTCATTTTTTAAATTTGCAGTGAACAACATCTTCTTTTTATAGAAATGGGTCCAGGGTCAAATCGCAACATTTAATGATTTTCTCACTTACAGTTTAATATGTCCAAGTTTGCCAGAGTATGAAAATATTATGATATTTTAATTAAATTTAATTAATTAATTAATCAAATTAATAATTATTTATTTATTAATTTAATTAATAATGATTAAATAAATAATTTAATTCATGATTTTTAATTCTAAACTCTGCTGGCTTGTATCATTTATGATCCTCGTGGATATTAAAGGTGTAGGTTCCTATTTTTGGATGTGTATATGTTACTCTTAACTGATTGACCTTGACCTCTGAAATGCATTGTGCAAGGTTTTAACCTTAACTTGAGTCTTGTTTTCTCCTGGGAGGCAAAAGAAAGTATGCAACCCTGGGGATAAGGCTGTTATGTAAATACAAAAGAAATGGAAACTAGGTATACCAATTAACTTTACATTTTGTGCTGTATCTCCGAAACTCTAAAGAATTCAATTTGGAGCTGAAATGTTGGATTCATAATCAGAAAAATATGGGCTTTCATTTGGCATTCAAAAATATGCTACTTCCGGTTGAGCCCTGGGGGATGAGAATGTGATCGGAAGCTACACCTTTAATGGTTGTTTAACTAGCTTACGTCTCTTACGTTCACACGGCATTTTATTCGTTCGTGTAATCGTGTAAATCATACAAATTCTTCGCCCAGGCAAAATTCACACAGATTACTGACTCTGTGTGTGAAGGTTAAGCTTATAAAACATCGCCATTTTCATGGCCAATTTCAAACTTTGAGGGCCATATTCTGATAAAAATAGTACATTTTAGTGTTCACAAAAGTCGATTTATCATTCATCTGTTACTAATTTTCACCACCATTGCTCAGAATCCGAGAATTTTATGTGATGTTTCATTGTTTTTCTCCGTGCAATTTTGAGTAGGAAACAATGTTCTTCATCTGAACAACAGATGGCGCTATGGCAGATTATCTCTGATAGCAAATACGGACCAAGTGTACTTTAGGTCCCATCCAGAATTTTAGGGTTAGGGTTAAGGGTTAGGATTAGGCTTAGGGTGTAGGGTTAGGGTTTGGGGTTAGGGTTAAAGTATAGTTTTTGATGGGACCTAAAGTATACTTTTTCCTCAAATACCTGTAATGGTGCTTTCATACTCATGTAGTTTTGCAGCTTTGTCGCTACATCACGTATATTGTTTGCAAAAATTTGCCGCTTCCCGTTGTCGTAGCGGCAATTAGCTACATGCCACTGAGATAATCAATATCGGCAAAATTTTGTTGCACAACAATTTTTTGTTGTTGAAATGAATTCAACTCTCAGAGCGACATGAAGCAGCAAATATTCAAAGCGACAAAACTGCAAAGCTACAAAAGTGTGAAACGAACCAAGCGACAAAGCTACATAGCTGCAAAGCAACAATTTAAGTATGAAAGCAGCATAAGGCAAGCCAATGGTGAATGATGTTTTCAACAACTCACTGTATCTCCTTATACAGGAGGGTACCATTGTTGATTTGTGATGAATCCACAGTTGATATTCAAATAAGCGCGTCACGCACGGCTCAGCGTACACGGGGGTGTGTTTACGCAGTTCAAATAAATCGGCGCACTGTTCATCGCACGTCGGGAACTTGAGTACGTGCAAGGACTGGCGCTTTGGAGCAGTTGAAAACTACAAAGCAACAATCATTTAAAAACTTTTTTTGCTTCAGATTTTTCAAAGCATTTTTTATTGAGATGAATCTCTGTTAAATTGAAAACATTTAGAATTTAATTATACCTTTTTCAGAAAGATCTTTTTTGAAAGGTATTCAAACATGCTACAGAGTTGTTCATCGCTTATCAACAACTCTGCATCCGATGCGTCGGCGTATTTTTATCACACTCGGGTGGTTAAAGCCACCCTCGCGCGATAAAAAATACGCAGACGCATGGATGCATCGTTGTTGATTAGCGATGAACAACTCTGTAGCATGTTTGAATACCTAAATGAAAGCCAGTATTTAGAGCTTAGATAGCGCGTGATACGCAATATGACATGGCGATATGAGCCTGAAAAAAATTGATATCTTGCCGTTCGGGTAAAGACGATGCACATGAATGAAAACGTAAATGATAAATTGCATTTGGTGAAACTTCACACAATATCCAAGAGAAAGGTTGATTGAACACATGTACGGTTAACCGTTTGAAACAGTTTGTAAACGATTACGGCATTTCCTTTAAGCTTGAAGCGTTGCATTGTATCGGCCATCGTATCTGGCCGATATTACACTCTATCAGCAAAACATCATATCGGTAAAATCATCTGTCTTTGCCGAGGAACTTTACCGATGTTTGGATTGAAGCCTGGCTGGGGCTAGGCCACGTTTTTGATCAGCTGATGATGCACTTAAACATCGGTATCATATATCATATCGGCAAGGTGATTGATAAGCTGATGATAACTAAAAGCGTGGCCTATGCTAGCCCTAGCTGGGCTAGGCCACGTTTTTATCAGCTGATGAAGCACTAAAAACGTGGCAGGCCTAGGCTAGCCCTTGCTGGTCTAGGCCATGTTCTTGATCAGCTGATGATGTACTAAAAGCGTGGCCTAGCCCTAACTGGGCTAGGCCACGTTTTTGATCAGCTGATGCACTTAAACATCGGTAACAGATATTGTATCGGCAAAGTGACATATATAAAACATCGGCATATCGTATCGGTAAGGAAATGAGCCATCGGTTTAACCTTAATTTCCTTGTACATGCGTAAACATGTACACGATCCCAACGTTATCACTTACCTAAACAACTATGTCCATAATGAACCATTAAATCAGCGCCTAATGCCTTAGCAGTGAAATCATCCACGCAGCAGGCCCCATACGTCACATCACCCATGATTAAAGTATCTGCATCTGTAAATCTAAAATAGGATATTAATTTCAATTTAAAGAGTCCGATTACTGTATATTTCACGCTACATTTATTTTTGCGCTTTTCTTGCTTTGCGCGAAAATAAATGTAGCGCAAAAATGGTATGTAATATACCAAGGCTTGTAAAAAAATGTCACAAGCACAAAAATTAATCCGCGCAAAATGATTTAAATATTAGCTGTGCGCGAATATTACTGAGCATGAAAATATTGGCCTTTACAGTACATTTGTTTAGCTGAATAATATGCCATTTTTAAAAATGGTTGTAATTGCTGCGTCTGATAAAGTGCCATAGCAGCCATAGAGAACCACAAAATAGAACACTGCTGAATTTGTATGTTCTGACATTTTGTTTTGTATTAAAAGACAAATTGTACGCATTCATACATCTTGATGTCCAACTTTACGCGAAGCCATTATATGATGCAAGCCTATTGGAGTATCATTATTAGTAGCAAATTTTATACCAAATTCTGTCATCATGAAACATATTGACCTCGTGTGGTCTAGTGGAACAGCGTAGGACTCCGAATCATGAGGTCACGAGTTCGAGCCCTGCTACGGCTAGGGGGTTATCAGGCAAGACATTTAATCTCAATTGCTTCGTAGACTTGAGCGATATTGGGGAGCTGTTATGGGGAATATTACAATCAAGTACAGATTAAATGTGCACCTGGCCAGTAGCACCTCAAATTGATGCGAACTGATTGTGACAGGCAGCAGCACTCTGAGAATTTGTTCACAAATTTAGTAGCGCTATTCAAAAGCTGTACATTATTATCATTATTATTTCTGTATTTTTAATGATTCACGCTCACTTTTCTTCAAAATTTAGGCTAATTATGCTATTGAATGCAAAAATGAATATACTTTCATATAATTTATATAATTTGTTTATGCATTTGAGTACAAAAATAATAAATATCAGTTCTGTGAAAAACAAACTGATTGGTGGTTGACAGTGGGTTTACACTGTGATGACTTGTCGTCAACGGAAGGTAACAGACTTGAAAATCAACCCTCCATGACCCGTTGTCAGCCTTAGTTCCTTAAGTCAACCAAGGTTGCTACGGTTGATTTTCAAGTCTGTTTATTGCCGTCGACACAGTGTAAACACTAAGGTTGCCTTATGTCGACATATATGTCGACATAAAGCATATCTAGACATGTCGACATGAAATCTCATTTGTCGACAAAACGTTTAATTGTCAATTTATGGCTGTTTATTAGCAGTTGAGCTTTAAAGTGTTGCATATATAATTTAATACTTATTAGTTGTTCCTCATTTTCAACCATTTTAAAAGTTTTCACAACAAAAAAGTTACAAAATATCAGTTTTATATCATCCATATTGTCGTACGCAGAAAGAACTAGTAGGCCTACACTAGTATAATATATTTAAGTCTACGTCTAAAAGGGGTCATTGTTGCTTATTCAAGCAATTTTGTTTTTCCCACAAAAAATTAATCTGTGATGTCATCTTTATGTTTTTTTTGAAAAAAAAAAAGTCTCGACAGAAACCTTAGTAAACACACCCTTATGGTGAATAACAACTTACTTTTCTATGATGTCCGAGATGATGCATGCGAATATCAGTAAACCCTCTGGGAACTGTATGGCAACTGTCAGATAGAACAAGAAAAGAATGAATATGACTTGTTATGGGGGAAACTAAATTGCTTTTCACCTATGAAACACCCAGGGGGTGCGTTCAACTTTGAGCTATGCGCCATGTTGTAACATTTGATCACCTTGATCAATTTCAACAAGTAAGGTGTCATTTTAAAGCTTTGAAAGTGCTGTAACAGATGGAATGATAAAATCAAAATTGATATCATCTGCAAAGTTCCCCCTTTCGAGGTGAGCCATTAAAAATGACCAGAGGGTGTTTTAAGCACTTCCCACCATTCAATTCAAACTTTTATTTCCACAGCTTATAAACAGCACACTGAGTGAACCAACTGCATAGACTTATATGATAAAACTACTAAATTGAAAACTTGCTATAGAAAATTTATTATTTTGTCCAAGTGTGAATGAATAGGACCTTCAGAAAGAGGATAAACACAGCTTGATATCAATGCAAACAAATCTGACATAGACAGAGTTTTTCATTCCCATACCATACAAATGAATGCAGTAGTGGAGTGACCTTGGTTAACATTCCATTGGGTCTACTGAATGTTACTGTGTGTTATGGGAAGAGCTTAATTCACCCTCTGAAAAATGACAAAGCAGTAGTGAATTTATGTACATTTTCAAACCAGTAAATAGATCAAAACTAAGATGCACTGGCACTCAAAGGGCCGAGTTGGAAAGAGTGATATATAGCTATATATTATGATAGCTATGCAGAACAATAGACCTTTTCAAAATACGACTATCCGAGAATTTCCGAAGCTGATTTTACACTTTCCGGCAATTGCCAAAAGAACAAGTGACTCTTCAACACAATAACCAAAATATTAAGTTCGCGATCTCATTAATTGGTTGCGTATGAATTCGAACTTGGAATTAGCGTCAGCACTACAGAGTCACTTTCAGTTTGATCACCCTGATGCAACTTCAAATCTTAAGCTTAATCAGCGCAAATCAGCTGATTTCAAATGGAAATTTCACTCTTTATGTCGGTGAGCTTATGGTACCATCGGCAAAAGTTGTTCAGAATGAGTGTATCTAATATTGTATGGGTCTGGTTCTATTTATTTTTCACTTTTATTGCACTGAAATGCGAGTGATTTTTCAGACTTTTTTGTTGACAAAATCGTGCATACTAAATGTGCATACTACGTGATTGGTTGAATTAATGGCCATGTAATCAATGTTCCGGAGATTTCCGAATGGATTTTGAAAAGGTCTATGGGGCAAACTACACGAGACCTTGGAATGTACATCCATGCAACTTGGTAATACACGAAGGTATAACGTGTATGCATAAACACATACATGCAATTGAATATGCAGTGTGAATCCACATCTGGTTGACACATCATCGTGTTGACACAATCTCTACTCCTGGAATGTACATTGCTGTACATGGATGTACATTCCAAGCTCTCGTGTAGTTTCCCCCAATGCTTAATGTCTGTGTGGCCAGTCACAATGGAAAATGGAACAAGGGCACACGCCACAAGGGAAGAGCCTATCGAACAAGGGCTCAGACATACAGAACTAAAAAGGAGCTATCTAAATACAACAAATTGACTCTTAAAGGTACATGGTCCAATTTTTCAAATTTAAGTTTTCACTGTCATATGAAAGATCACCATTCTATAGGCCTATATAGATATTTCAATTTCAAATTTCAGTCAAATCGGAATAACTGTTTTGATTTTTGAGCAATTTTGTATTTTCCATTTACCTATACTTTAAATAATTTTATGATTACCATAAAATTAATAATTTTAACACATTTTCACTTATATCTCCGAAACGCATTATGATTAAGCCGTAAAATTTCACGTCATGGGCAATGAGAAAAATATGAGAAATATTTTGGTACAAAATTTCAGAAAGTTTGACAAAATGCTGAGCAAATCGGACAGGCTCCTTTAAAGTCAAATACATTCTGATGGAATCAGGATTGAATCATTCGTAATTACTTTTTAGGAAAATTTACATTAAAATACTTTGAAGTGATCGAGGCGAGACCGACACATACCTCTCTTGGCCTTGGTTGACTTGACTCTCCATATTGTCTTGGGGATCTCAAAATTGTAGTTTGCTGGCAGCTGGTATAAATGATGGGGGAAAGAAGATATAAATGCTTTATAAGTTATACAAGTGTATTTCAATAAAACATAAAACATTTATATAGTGCCTAAAACGGTGCTTCTCAACTAGCGGTACACATGCCAAATTTGGCGCATTGATAAGTACTGATTGGCACTTTGACTCTTTCAAAAAACAAAGAAATATATATTAAGAAACACACTGGAAAAAGGGGCATTTGGCACGTTATCCTACAATTTTCCCATTTTTGTGGCGCATTTTAAGAACCTAAAACCAATGAAATAGTACTACGGTGTTTGGGCAAAAAGAAACATACAAAAACTACCACTAGGAACACCAAATGCCCAGAAATAGGACGTTGTTGTCCTGAGAGACGTAGAGATGTCCATTAAAATTGGTATATTGATGGGTGGGTTTTTGAGCCAAAGATAGGTATAGAGATGGTTAGTTTTTCAAAATCCGGCAGGCAATTAACCATACAAAATTGTTTTGGGACAGTTTCTTTGGTGATTTTCCCTTGTATGGTCTACTTTGTCCAATGTCCATAAAAGTCCATTGAGAACATAGTATATCTGGACACATATGGACAAAAACATCCCATACCTGGACATTTGGTGCTCCTAGTGTACTATCCATCCCAGGGGGGGGGGGTCACTTACATTGACGGAAGGTATGGGTATATGTGCCGCCCTCAAGACCCCCTTTTCAAGCCTCATCTTCCGCTCCCCAAGATGTTCATTTCAAGATTACTTCAGTTCCGAAGACCCCCATTTTCAAAAGTATGTTTTATTAAGTTTTCAACCTTAATTTTGAGCAATTTTCAGCTCAAATAGTCATATTTTTATGGGAAAAAAGCAGTTCCTGAGATCTAAATCAGGAAACAAATCAGTTCCACAGACCCTATTTTTGACCAAAAATCAGTTCCGCAAGACCCTATTTGGATATCACATACCACCCAAGTTTTTTTTGGAGTACCCCCGGGCTATCCAAATGCAAGTTTGAATTTAAAGATGAGATCTTAATCTTTTGAAGATGATGATATCAAGGTGCAATATTGTGTCTCATGCTTCATTCTGTAAAATCCCCTGGCAGTTGATTCCATTAGGGCTGTCTTCCACAGAGCTTATGTCGACATTAATGTCGACAGAGATCGCAACATGTCGACAGAACTGAGTCCCCATCGCGACATAAACCATATGTAAACAAGCATTGAGAAAAGTCAGAAAGGACTGAGAGTAAAGGAAAATACTAACAAAGATGCCAATCAAATATTGCAAAATAATTTCCCTTTTCTATCTTATGACAAATAACAAGTCATGCTTTTTTATTAAGTGGGCACGGAATGATATTTACCCATCAAAATGACATGATAATATGTATTGCCTCTTTCGACAGGTAGTATCTTGAACTTTACGTGCCTGCTACAGCACTACCGCATGATGGATTATGTCAACATACGTACATGTCAACATCACAATAAATTTATGTCAACGTGTCGACATAAAAAATGGTCCCGATGACCGCACTGGATTCCATGTATAATAACATGAAAGGAGTAAGCAAACATAATATAGTTTGTTTGCTTCAGCCGCCAACCTTTGGGATCCCAAATTAATATTATTTTTCAACTGTAAAAAACACATTTTTCATTAAAAAAATGGATTTTAAGAGCAAGCTCCAGACTTTGACATTTGAAAATACCTGGAGTGCTACAAATAGTACTTCTCAGGATATTCAGATGTGCTGTAGGTAAGCATTTTGTATCTAAAGGCCAGATTCCTTTTATCCGTTTGTGGTGCAGTTGCGGTGCGTTTTACACTGTAAGGGTAAGACTAGTACGTGGTATTGAATCTCAACTTCAACCTGATACCATTCAATCATGTGCTCTAAATTATACGGACCTTTATTGTGTATAATTTTACCAGATTTAGGTGTGTTGAAAATCATACTTCTCAAGACCATTTTAGGCGTGTGACGGTGTGCTATCGCACTCGCACACCTCAAAATACAAGGCCTGAAGCTCCCTGCTATTAACGTGCCTACCTGAGCTATGGATTCCTGCAATTCTTTGTTGTTTAAAATCTCATCTGGAATTTGGTGCGATATCCTGGTTTCTGGAGGAGAAAGAAAGATAGAGAAAGAACAAACAATTCCACTTAAAAAACAATTTAAAATTGGCAAAACAAACGTCATAATCTAATTAGTTTACATATGGAATCCTTTGCCTAGACCTGGGAAAGCGATGGATCACCGATGTGTCACTTGGTATTTTAGTAAAAATAAAATAGCATATGATGCCACTGACGAAATGGATGAGGCTTAGAATTTTGTTTGGTGTGGCATCGTTTTTAAAGCCCCCCCCCCCCCCCTATGAGCAGTTATGTCCCGGCACTACGGGGAAATCATCTGTAGTCCATATGACATAGGCCTACATGAATATGGACTGACTGGGCTCCATTGACTCAATGATTAATTTGAAGTCTCATTTTGAACAACTCGCATCATGAAAAATGTGGGAAATGTGCTCTTGCACACCTTAAGTGGGTTGCTTAAGCCATAGGCCATGGTAGTCAAGGAGTTTACCAAATATAAACTTGTGAAAATCCATGATCATTTTTATGTAAACAATCACCTAAAATTAAAAAATGCATGATCAAAGTAAAATGATTTATTATGATCTACTTAACTTGTTATAACCTAGAAAGCAATATCTAGGAATGCATTACTCAATACCAAAATTTGACCAAAAATTATATTTTTGGTTTAAACAAATAAATTTTGACCTATTTTAGACAAAAAAAAAGGAGAAATGCGTCCATAGATATTGCTTTCTAGGTTCTAAAAAGTAAAATAGTTCAAGTTTTACAAAAGCAAAATTTGGTTAATTTACCAGCAGTCCCACATGACGCTCAGATTCCCCTTATATAGTGCAATACTTTTTGTGGTGATCAGTTCGATCGTTTCATCTTTTGTCAAGTTTGTTACGTGTAATCCGATTATCACCAAGATAACTAGATCACACTTTCTGGTTTGGAACTATTAATGTACGGGCTAAATCTGCGCCTGATATCCAGGATTTTTTAAAGTGGACCTTTTTAGAACGTTTTTCGTTTGGGTTCACTCCAAACTAATTTCAGTGGTTTTCTAAATGTGACAAGCAACAACAAAATCAAATAAAATAGCAAAAACAAAACAACAATATCAAATTTAGGGGTGCGACTCCCACAGCGCACCCCCTGGATAAGGCCTTGCTTCCAAGTAAAATTTTGGGCCAAAAACAAGATCATTTTTGATCTGAGAGCCAAAATTACATATTTTTGGGTCCAAAAATGACCTCACCACCATGTTCAGTATGCAAACCTGCTTCTAGGTTCTCTGTTGCTGAGTTACAGAGTAGAAACCATTTCTGAAAACGAAGGGTTGACAGTACCCTTAAATCAGTTTCGTAGTGTAATTAATATTGATTATCGGATTTTACTAATGTAAGACCTTTGTAATGAGTTAGCTACCTAAAGGGCTGGGGCTGGTAATTAAAATGTGTTGTTTTGTTATTCTGATCTAACCTTTTCTTCTTATTTTTATTTAGGCCTATATGGCCATTGGATACTTCAAATTTGCATTGATTACCTCAATGACCCTAATTTTCAAACTTGGATAATCCCTTGTTTATTTATGTTGTGTAAAAAATGACCCCCTATTTTTTGTGCGTAAGTTTGTACTGCGTGACCCCTACTTTTCATCTTGCCGAGTCACATCCTGTCACTTTAGATATGGGTGTACCCGGGGGACTTGGCGCAAAGAATATTGACCATTTTAATAGCTTACCTATAGCGCAAAATTCAAACTCACCAACCAGTAACAATCTACCTACAAAAATCGTTAGTGGAAGTTTCCAAAAGTTTACATCATTAGTGGTGCCCGATGATAATGATTTATATGATGAGTGTGTACCACAAAATGTAGCAAAAAGCGTAATCAAGATCCAAGATATCTCTGGATTACAAAAGCTATTGTAAAGAGCATTAATACCAAAAACAAATTATATAAAGAATATTTAAAAAGTCCGAATGATTACCGGCATCAGAAGTTTGTTACATTTAGGAACAAGTTACACACCATCATACGAAAACCAAAACGATCGTTTTATTTCAATAAGTTTGAACAAGCAAAGGGAGATATAAAACAAACATGGAGAACTATTAACAATGTCATTGGTAGAGGTAAAAAACAAAATCTTTCCAATCAGTTTAGAAATCACTTGGGAGAAACAATTACCGAGCCAAAGACAATTGCCAATGAATTCAACACTTTCTTTGTAAATATTGGCCCACAGCTTGCTTCAAAAATCAATAGTAATGGAAAAAAGTTTTTTGACTACTTGAAAGATCCAATGAAGAGTTGCATGTTTATGAAACCCATTGTAAAAAATGAGATTATTAAAATTATTCATACATTCAATCAAAATAAAAGTGCTGGTCATGATGATATCGGAAACCTAATTGTTAAAAAAGTAGCCAATGAAATAGCCACACCTCTGAACATTTTATTTAATGAATCGATCTCATCAGGAATAGTTCCCGAAGATCTAAAAATTGCTAAAGTAATACCTATTTATAAGAAGAACGATGTTGAAGAATTTT
>JXSR01S022302.1:14919-27100 GCA_000969725.1 Ophiothrix spiculata
AACCTCGCAAGCTATGTCGCTGCAATCTCAAGACAATGGTGGATTCAAAGGGTTAAACCTAGACCTGCCCACAGTCCCTTTTTCTGAAACGAGTCTCCTGGATAATGGATTTGTTTTAATGCATCTTTGCATAGTAATCGGAATTCCTTGCAGATTTATCTAGTTATCTGCAAGGCCAAACGCTATGTTACAGTAAACCATTGCAGGTCATGATTTTATATACAGCTTTATTAATGAAGTTGTAATGTATTGGTCTGCATGGGACACTATCTAGGATTCTATGTTGACACACATATGTCTGATGATCAGGTTCTTTTGGAGTTTCCAAAGAGTAAACAAATATGGACTGGTGTCTTTGGCGATTTCAGTGATGCAAGAGAATGACAGAAAATGTTGCAAAATATACTAATAAACTCATGCCTTGAGCATTTTTATTAAGAGCGTGATCGGTTAAGGGTTAACATTGAGGTGAAAATTTTTTTTACAGATTTTTCTATCAGAATTGCTTTTAAATTGATCATTGATATCCCAGGTTTCATAGAATTTAGTTTCATGAAGATTGACGATTCCTGAAATACTGGAATAGACCATTTTATTCACGGGGGTGCTGTTAACTCTCATCACGGACGGACATTTTTACTCAAATTCAATTTACTCTGGTTTTATTGTTTTCAAAGTTACTCCAATTTGGTTTTGATATTCTTGTACCCTGAACATTAGTCTATCAACAAACATAACATTTCCATGTCAAAATGTCCGTCCGTGATGAAAAAAAAGTTCAAAAGTTTTTTTATTCTTTAGCAGAATAGAACTAAAAAATAATAATGTGTGGAGGTATCTCACTAGCCACTGTACATCAGTTTATTGTAATAAAACTATGATCCATATATTTTATCCACATTATAAACTCAATCAAAAATTATCACGGACGGACATAATTTCATCACGGACGGACAATATGTTTTACAGTGAGCAATACAGCAGAGATGATGCCCCCTGCTAATACAGTGGAGTAATCCAAACATGCAAATGAGAAAGTTTGCTTTATGAGGCATCATTTGAGGACTATAACTAATAATTGCAGTGACTATAGGAGTCAGGATACACAAGAAAATAGAACACATGTCATGAATTCGACAATCAAAAAAGGGTGTTGTTGTTACATTTTTTGTGTATCATCTAATATACTGTATTATAATTTTAAACTCTATGCCATGAGCTTATTTTTATAGGTCATTTTAAAGCTAAATCTTCAGATAACAAGACTACACAGTTTCATTAAGATAGCAATTTACATAGGGCGAGATTTGAGATAATTATAATTGAATCTTGTCAGGCAAGGGTGGCTGGAAGAAGTGGTGCCGGACAGTATAGTCTCTATGGGAAAGTCCTGGATTCCTAGTCATTAAATTTGCTAAATTATTCGATTCATAAATTTGTCAAATTTCAACATATATTGTACTGTTCTTTGGTATCGAAATGACCAGTTAATTATCCTTTTAAAGTTATGTTTATCACATTAATTTGGAAGTCTAAAGTAATGTTGGGTTAATTTGTTATCATTGAAATGCCCCGAGGATCAGCAACCTGAATCTTTTTGATTTGATATTTAGAGATTCATAGATTTGATATTTAGACATTCATAGAGATTCTAAAGGAAATTGTTTTCCTGGAAATTAATGCCTACATTGTATTTACATGCATGGTCATGAAATATGAACATGTAATATTTGTGCCAATCTGTCATATGATCATTGATCATAGCGTCATTTGGAACTAGCTCTATAATTTGAAAACAAAAAGTGTATGTTGGAACATTTTATAATTTTTTGCAATTTTGAATTTGACAAGTATTATGTTTTAAAAGCAATAGTATACATGTAGTTCTGATTATAAAATAAGCATAGAAATCAAGTTGCTACAACTTCTATCAAGTTGGTTAAATAACTTTATTGAAGTTCAACTGGATTGACTTGTGCAAACCCAGAGGGGAGCGTGCACTCAAAAGCTACTCGAATTCAAAATTGACGGGTGTGCCAACCTCAGCAGTAAAACAAGGTGCATTAAGTGTAGGATTTTTGTCAAAAAAGGGGGTCATTCAGTGTGGCAACTAAAATTTTCAGGTCGTTATGGATAATGAGTATGAAAATTGATTAATAATAGTTTGGACTGAATTCCGCATCTCCCACTATAATCCAGGCACTAAAATAAGGATGATTGTTTTTCCGATAGTGTTTAGGCTTTTTGGGGTTGCATGGAAGGCAAGTACATGTATGAGGCTATAGTATGGGAGATATTAGGCCTAGGACAGGAAATAGGGGGTCACTAAGTGCAAGACCTGGGCAAAAATATGATATTGGGTGTAAAGGGATTCAAAAATGGGGTCATTGGGTATCACATTAGTGATAAAAATGGAGTCTAATGGGTGGCAGCCACTTTCCACTGACATAAGGAATTAACCCCCCCCCCCCCTACGGTGCAACCTATAATACTGTTTTATTCACATTCAGAAATGTACAAATCATCAAAATATTAGCATTTGTTCCCCAAAATAGTGATCAGAACTTTTAAAAGGCCCTCCTCACATCTTACAATTGAGTCCGTCCGTGATGTCCGTCCGAGATGTCCGTCCATGATGAAAAATGTTTGCGATTCTATCAGGAGTAAGATAATGGTTTTGAATTTAATATGCCTGACATAGAAGCTTACATGTCTGAATTTTATTTGCATTAACAATAATTGATCAATGTTAAGTTGTTTAGATAGAAACAATAAAAATGTACCAAAATGTTGAAAACCCCATTTTTATCTTGTCCGTCCGTGATATTGAACATTTGGTGGATACTTTCATTTGTGGGTAACCATGGCAACCAAATTTTTTTATCATTCAACATACCTTGTCCCACCCAACACTATAAAACACATGGGAATCTATTGCATCTTATTCCTAATTTGTTACAGGCCTTCAAAATTTGAAAATCTATCAAATGTCCGTCCGTGATGAACCGATCACGCTCTTAAGGGATGGCTTCAAAATTCAACCTGTGGTTTCTGCAAATTTGGATGGTACTCCCCAATGCCAACAATCGCTGAACATAAGTCCCAAACCAACCTAATTATAAGTTCCAGAACTGGAAAGAATGTGAATTTCCCAGGAAGAAAACTCGAAAATTCCCTAATTTATTAAGTTTTTGTATTTGAAAATGCAGAATTTCCCACCAAATACTCAAATTTCCTGGGAAGGAGCTTCCTGATTTCCACACTTTTTCCCACTCTGATTATAACTAAATAAATCTTGTTTGGCAATGACCATAATTTACTTAGAAATATTGATTTTTTCGATTACTGCGTGACATAGCCGACCGCCCAGAACCGGTAGACAACCGCGGAATGTGTTTTGAAGTATCCCAAAATACCAAATCTTGTGACATTTTCAACTCAAAATTGAGGGGTACATTCATAGCCATACCAAGGGTACTGATCTAATATCCCACTTCAGTAGGTTGGCAGGTTTATCATATCAAATATGAATGGCCATCATCTATTGTTTTGTCCACACTTTGAAAGAATTTGACAAATAATTGAATTGCGCTTTGTATTCTTTCACAGTGTGGACAAAATCAATAGATGGCCATACTGTGAAAGAATTTGACAAATAAATGAATTCCGCTTTGTATTTTTTCAGATTTCCACAATTGAACAGTACGCTATGAGGGCCTTTGCCGACGCCATGGATGCAGTGCCCATGGCCCTGGCAGAGAACAGCGGCTTACATCCAATCCGGACTATGGCTGATGTCAAATCTAGACAACTGAAAGAGAAGAACCCCAGGCTGGGTATTGATTGTCTTAGCAAAGGAACTAATGGTAAGCCAATTGCCTGAGACAGAGGAAATTTGTTACCACTTACGTGCATAAGGGGGGTCCATATGGACCCTGGATTTTGTTTCGCGCGAAAACGCAATATAACACAATAAAGCTTTTTTTTATAATTGTCAAGGTAGGGGTTACGCATGTCATTTTTGGGATTATTAGCATAAATTGGTAAAATGATTGCGCTGTTCGAATTTTGTTTTGTCCCTAAAACTGAAACAAAACAACTTTTTTGAATTTTTATTTCAGCAATGTATTTGTAATTAAAATCTGCTATTATGGCCAAATTTCATTGAAAAATTCCTTTGGTAAAACACGATTTCCAATTTTTGGCGGGAAATTTTTCGGGAAAAAATGAAAATTTGACACGAATTTCGATATCTGGCTGCCATTTTGAAACGGAATGACGGATTTTTGATTTTTTGTTTCAAAGGAATTTAATTGAGTTGGTGTATCATTGTGAACAGTTTTAAAGATAAATAAATGTGGCGAACATTGTTTTTAAAGCGTTCAAAATCCAGGGTCCATATGGACCCCCCCCCCCCCTTGTGCACTAACGGGAATCTAAAACACCTTATTCACTTAAGTGTTAACAAGTAACTCGATAACAGACAAATCCTGGATAACAAGCACTATTTTAGTCCATCAATGAAGTTCAGCATGGCAACTTTGTCGGATAATTGGGTAACACAACAAAGTTCTGATATCAAGAACTGATATGCATATATCGCCATAACCTTTGTGTTACCGAGTTGCCCCAGTATATCAGATGCATTAGTAATGTGAATGAATGTTAGAAATCATTACCGGTTTGAAACATTTCAACAACACTTTCATGTTTTATATCCATATATTTCGGTGATACCCATTAACTGTCCTCAGCGGTCTAATTGTGTGTTCTATCTGATTCTCATCTAAATCTCAACGTAGATGGCATCCTTGTTGGTAGAGGTATTTCAAGATGAGAATCCTAATTCACACCCCTCTATGCAAGTGTTGGTGAACAGTTTCAAACCTTTTCTGATGCGTTTTTATTTGTGAATGATGGGAAGTGGATGTGGGCGCGTGTGGTCTAGTGGAACAGTGCAGGACTCATAATCAGAAGGTCGTGAGTTCGAGCCCCGCTAGTGCCAACGTGTTGTGAACCTGGGCAAATCACTTTATCACACTTGCTTCGTCGACCCAAGCGTTATATGGGTAGTTACTAGGAATATGACCGTATAGCGCTAGAATGGGCAGCTGGCTGTATTCTAATGGTAACGGAATAAATGTAAAGCGCTTTGATCAATTCTGGAAAAGCGCTATATAAGCACCGACATTTATTTTTATTTTTATTATTTTATGCATTGTCGCATAGTAATCGGAATTCCTTGCAGATACTCCTAGTTATCTGTATGGCCAAACGCTATGCTAAAGTAATCCACTGTAGGTCAACTTGGTTTATAGCTCCATTAAATTGTATGTTGATCTGAGTGGGACAACTGTAAAATCTACCACTTGTAAAGATTCAATATTATGAATTTGACTGGGCAACTGATTAACAACATCACTCAATTTGAGAGCATGAAAGTGATGCTCTAAGAAGCTTAAGTGGTTTATATTTTGTATTGATCTCTATGGGGAAAATTGAGTCGGTGGCCATCTTGGTAGACATAGTGGTCAAACTTTTTTGGCAATTTGACAAAAACTTATTTTAGTTTAAACTTTGTTATTACTTTACCTCAGGGAGAGTTGGTTCAACCATCATTTTATTGCATATATTGTCATCTTTAAATTGAATATACTTTTATTTAAAAATTTTACATTTCGAAATTTTACTATTAAACAGCCTAGCAATGTACGTTTTTGCAGTGGTACCGTACGTACACGCATACGCGCACACTAAACCAAGCGCGCTGCTTGGTTGCAACTTGCAAGTTTTCATGCTTTGTTTATAAGGCTTTTACAATTTATTTTTTGTTTTTGATAGTAAGTTTACCAATGAGATTACAAAATTCATGTAAAAAGGGTAAATCTGTTTTCCACTGATTTGCAATCTTCTACTAAAACAGGGTTAGTGCGGATACTTGAAAGTCCTTGAATTTTATTTTGCATTTTCAAGGCCTTGAAAGTCCTTGAAAAACTGACTTTATCAAAAAAGTCCTTGAAAGTCCTGGAATTTTTGAATGTCAGAAATGTTAAAAATTAATATGTCAAAATAATTTACCATGCAATTATTTTTATCCAAAAATGAGCGAAAATAAATTTATTTTATTTGTTGACACATGTTCCACCGGCCGCCACTGATAAGGGGGAAAGTCCTTGAATTCTTCTTGGAAAAGTCCTTGAATTTTGTAAGTGAAAAAGTGTACTAACCCTGTAAAAGGTCTTAGACAGTTGGTATACTGGACTAAAATGTAACAAATAGTTGGTAGATAAAGCCTTCTCTGTCAAGTATGGTACATGGGTAGTGAAAGAAATACTCAATGCAGTTTTGCATAGATAACGGAATCCTTGGGAGTGATCTAAAAGGCCAAATGCTATACTAATTAAGCAAGCATGAGATTTTCCACCTTTTTTTGATGTAGAAATCCTCGCAATTTCATTTATTTTCAGCCCATTTTGAGGCATTTTTTACCAATTGCACAGACTTTAACAGTGTTTCCAGCTTTTTTCAGGAAAAAGCAATCTCATGCAACCATTCTAGGTTAACTCATTTCAATTGCATGAAAGATGTAAAATGTTAGTGTAAGTGGAACACTACTAAGTGTTACAATTGAGAATGAACGGATGTCCATTGATTAATACTTTTAGCATAATATACATGTAATATTTGTTGCTATTTCAGATATGAAGGAGCAGCATGTTATAGAAACACTCCATGGCAAGAAGCAACAGATCAACCTAGCCACTCAACTTGTCAGGATGATTCTCAAGATAGATGATGTCAGATCACCCAACAACCTAGGACAATAAGCACCCCACTCACCCAACAACCTAGGACAATAAGCACTCCATATTGTCAGGCCAGCTAGTGTAATGACTCTATACATGGAGTACTACATTTCAGACAGCTGTATTTGATACTGTCTTGTTCTTGGGGCAAACATGTTCCATTTTGTTGTATTGAGTGAAGATGAGCGGCATACTAGTTCCATATTATGGCAAAAATGTGTTGAAATGAGACTGCTATACTTGAGATGGTAGTATTTGTTGCCGTCAGAGTAACTATGGCAGCGTAATATTCCATATACCTTATGCATAAGCTTTCAGATACAATTCCTATACTTGAAACAGCAATTTTATGTTATTTTCGAGTAACTAGGACAAACGCATTTCACACACATTGTCCTAAGCATATGCCGTGATGATGTGTTAAATTAAACAATACATGTATCAAGAAAGGAAAATGTTTCTTGCCCCATGGTATTGATGACCTATTGCAAATCATGTTAAGGTTTTTGACTTGTAAGTGTAGTCAACGGTTGCACAAAGTAAAACCTGCTTACAAATGAATCTTTTTTATTATATATTTATTGTTTGTTTTGAAAACAAATGTTTAAAAACAAAAGTGTTTGCTCTTGTGCAGATGTAAACATTATGGTAAAGTTATCCAAGTATTTCATGTTCACAATTTTTCTGTCATGTGTAACACAAATCATTTATATATTTACATGTATAACACATCAGGTACTATTATTAAGTCATCAAATTTCCTACTAAATAAATTTGCAGGGTGCTTATGTAGGACAACTTAGCTACATAAACAAAATTATATCGTGTATTGACTCATAGTTAGACTTGGCGCTCTTGTTAAAAAAAACAATCGATCTTACATTCTGTGCTTCCTTCCCATCAAGCATTGCTTCCTATGGGATTGTTTGTACAGATATCATATCATGTCAGTAGTTAGTGATGAAATGTCCCTATATCAAAATTGTTGCAATCTTGCATTTTGCATTTTATGTTTCATCACCAACTACTTGCATGATATCCTGTACAAAATTTCCTATAGGAAGCAATGCATGATGGAAAACACAATGTCTTCTCGTGCTATACGCATTGATGCACATCTTTGCAAATACGCATTGCTTGCATTCAGATGTTCACGATTTGTAGGAAATTTAATGACTTTCAAGAATATTTGAAGGTTCTTTCAGACCACTTGCACAACACCAAAATGAAAAGCTATGGTAATGAAAGTATTATTGAAAGAGGTATAATTGTTTCAAGTAATTCTCAGACATGAAAATTCCAAGCTGTTTTTACAAAAATACACATTGCTTGGCAGACATGCGCGATGTCACAGAGCTGCGGAATATTAATTTTGTGTCCGAAATTTATTGTAAATAATATTGGTATTAAATACACTGAAAATTAAAAGTGTAAAAATCATAGCATTTGCTATGAACAGATATGATAAGCTGCTTCCTTGTGCATCAGACGACAAGCTCAATTCTTAATATTTTACAATACAAGAATTAAATCGGACAAATATCTGTATGACTCATCAATTTCCCAAGGAAATAGTTTTTGCCTTGATTGAGTTGAAGTGCAATTTTTGCCCTTATCAAATTATTCTGCAAAAAAAGGTAAGTAATTAGAGAATAAAAATAATCAGAATTCTTGTATTACCTGTCATGTATCGTTGAATAAGTTCATCAGGTGGTTTGTTAGGTAACATTACAATTGAAAGTTCATAGTATCAGAACCGTCATAAACTACCAGCATGCCAACTAGTGATGGCCATCGGAAATCCAAGAATCCAACAGACAAAATAATTTCTTCACTGAAGAAGTACCCAGAGAGTTCGAAATGCAACTTGAGTAAAACACTTTGGTTTTGATACCGTTAACCTCCAATTTTACTGTCATATCAATGGATGGCGTACATTATTTTGGTGCCCTCGCAGGACATGTCCATTATGGAAAAATACTGTACGCCCATCCATTATGAGACGATAGATGACAGACAAGACAATAAATATTATCTTTTATTCTCATTCTTTGGGCAAGATTCTACTTACTATATATTTAATACATAGACAAATCCAACTGTTTCCAAGATGCATTTTTATCCCTTAAGTCATTAATATCCTGGCAAAAACTGTTACTTTCTGAAATATACAAAACTATGTCGATGTACTAAGATTATAGAAAGAAATCTGGATTTTCAAAACTCGTATTATATTCAAAATGTTACAAAAACTTGTTTTGTGCTGTGACTTTGTGATGTTGTATTTCATTGATAATATTAAAAAAGTGAAAGTGAATGTCCCTTGTGTGTATTATGCTTCGATTACTATGTGATGCTCAATGAATTTGATCAGCCAGCTATTTGCATGCACTGTTGTTTGAAGTGGACATTTGTTGGTTGCAGTTGCCATCTCCTACATGTAGCTCATTTTAGCATATCTGATGTATACTAGTTGTATACATCAGTTTTGTTACTGAGCAACATGTTATGTACAAGCTGACATGTGCATCCTTTTGCTGCGGCGGCCCATATTCATTTTTAAAACAAAAATTCCATATTTTACTTCACAGAAAGTTGAAAAAGCAGTACAAATAAGTTGAATGTGTTGCATTATAAAGTTTGGAACCCATTTTTGAAATTTAATGAATTTTAAGCCCTTTTATTTATTTATTTTTATTTTTTTGGGGTAAACAGATAAATTGTGAAAAAAATGGGGATGCTATACATATTTTAAGTTAATGATTATGTTTGATTTGTGAAAATTTTGTCTGAAAATTAGTAAAATATTTTTTTAATTCGGTAGTACATAACAGCAAATCCTTATATTTTGACTCAAATAAAATGTGCCCATTTCTATTGAGTTAAAACAACAGTGCAGTTTCAGTTTTTATTTTTCCAGTAAGTCAACAACAACAATAAAAATGCAATTACAATGGAGGGAAAACCTAGAAGAGCAATGCTCGTAAATTAAGGTCACCCGAAAGTTACTAAAGTATCAAATCATAAAACTATATAATTTAGCTTACAGCATGGTGAGTCACGACTACAAACAAGAGACAAGACAAGAGAATAGAGTAGTGGACTGAGGACCGGACGGGACATTACAGCAATGGGCAGAGATTGTAATAGTAAATGCTAGTAGTAAAGTAGTAAGTTAAGTAATGCAAGTGAGTAAAATTATAAACAAAATTGATATACAACTACGCATGAGACTTCAGCTGATTCTTAGGCGTAGTATCCATTGGCTGTACCCATATTCCATGTGCACTAGTCTCGTTTTCTATTGTTAGTAATTGTGCGGCGCAACACAGACAATAAACTTCGTTCTACTTAGTGATCATATCAGTGGCATATGTACGGTAGATATTCCAATTACCTGGTGCTCACCAAGTATGAACATGTTGATTGTTGGTGCTGCCAGGTCACAGGAATCATCTGCCGTAACAAGGCCACTGATATGATCACTAAGCAGAACGAAGTTTATTGTCTGTGTTGCGCCGCACAATTACTATCAATAGAAAACGAGAGCAGTGCACATGGAATATGGGTACAGCCAATGGATACTAGGCCTTAGGTATAAGGCCACACTAATTGAATACGCCAGAATAAGAACATCCCAACTCCAATAGCTCCCTTCTGTTAATTATAAGGCCACACTAATGCGTCGATCATGGGTTTCCACTCGGAAGTCAATCTTTACCGAAATTTTAGCCCAAACACAGTTTTGCCTATAAAACTGATAAGCTGTGACATTAGCTCTCCAATTCATATACTTAAAAGCGGGCAATTTGAATTGTTGTTTAGAATGGGTGGAAGTGCGCATCCATTTCAAGCCTATTTGGGTACATCGTTATGCTCTATCAGTGCAATGTGGGATTAAATTTCGGTAAAGATTGATTTCCGGTTGGGAAACCCAGGATCGACGTATTGAATACGCCAGAATAAAAACATCCCAACTCCAATAGCTCCCTTCTGTTAATTATATTTATAAAATATAAATGCATACACATTTCTGAAATGCTTTCACATCACTTAAATAGCATTTCCATGTCAATATCCTAATCATAATGTCACATTTGACCCTGTAGTTGACTTGTTTAGACATTGTTAGATAATTGTTATAGTACATAGTTACTATATTTAAACAGCCATTACAAGAACATCCCAACTCCATGAGCTCTCCTCTGTAACTATATGCTAGGAAAATTATCTAACAAAGTCGTAGTTAACTACAAGGTCAAATGTGACACTATAATTGGGATAAAGACATGGAAATGCTTTCTAGTGATTTGAAAACATTTTCAGAGATTCATGCATTTATATTTTACATTACTTAACAGAAATGAGCTTTTGGAGTTGGGTTGTTCTTATTCTGGCGTATTCAATTTAATTGTTTGTCTCAAAGCTTACCTAAATTTGAAAAACCTAATGCGGAATGCGGTTTTATTTCATTTTTTTTTAGTAAAAATTTTCCAAACTATTGCACCGCCATTTTGGGGAGAGCCTCGATATGGCTTTTGAGATGAATGGGAACCACTGAGCTATATGATGGGAACTTACATAATATTACAATTAACAGTTCGATTCCCTCTTTCAAAAACCACTGACCTTGCATGAAGTGAATACATCGTTAGGTAACATAGTAGTTTAATTGACTGCCAGATCGAGGCTCTCCCCGCAAATGGCGGACCGTGCAAGTAGTGAATACCAGGCGTTGTTACACTTGCCATTTTCGCCAGTCATTTTCCATCCATTGATATTTACTGGCGATTTTGCGATCCACAGGACCGGGCACAGGACACGATTTGTGATCTTTGACGGGGTTTTATTTGACGAAATCGAAAAATAAAAAAAATATTTAGAAGTAAAATTCAAATTTTGACAATTTGGCAATGTTAATGCGCACGTTTAAACTAATGCGCGAGGCAGCTTTGAGACAAACAATTAAATTAGTGTGGCCTAACACATTCAGACAGCAGAGTGAGAAGAACTGCATACCATCATTCTAATAAAATTATTGCCTATCTAACATTCTGATGAAATTGAGATTTTTGAATAAATCGGCTCTTTAGATTAAGGGACACCTGCTGTGAGTAAATGAAACAAAACGCTCAATTCTGCAACTCATTGAGAATAAAATGGCCTATCTCCTTTTATATTCCTGCCTATCTCACAAAACGTTGTCAGAAATATCACTTTATATAACGATTGGCTTGATTTGAGAAAGTCAATACATGTTGTTTGTTACTATTGCCCCCTCAAAACAAATTGGTATATTATACAAATATTTACTGCTCATGAGGGCAATTGTGCAAAATATCTACCCTCGGTGACTGGAGACCGTGGGCCTACTA